>RJWT010005473.1:0-30740 GCA_004365215.1 Cuniculus paca | reverse complement strand
TATGAGTATGTAGTTAATCCATTAGCCAAATATGTTCCACTGAGATTTCTTTCTCAGTCTCACAGCATCCTACTATAGGCAGAGGAGGGTTTATGGAGATAAGTGCTACAAAGAGTTGAGTAAATGCTGAATTTGGAAAGAGTAATAACATATGTGTACCACTGAAGGGGAAATAGTAAGAGATCATATGATTGTTCTTAGCGATGCAAGAGGAAATCTTGGCAGAAGAGTTTTAGACAAAAGGATGAACACATATTCAATTATTTAAATTATAAATATTTTTTTTATGTGGATTTGGGGAACTCTGTGTTTTTCTTTATTTCACACTGTTCTTCTCTCCCACCCAATAGAACACAAAGCTAAACACAAACAAATGTAATGTTATTATTTGCAATGATTTTTAAGTCTAAATCGCACCTAGTTTCCTGTCACCAAAACAGTCAGAAGTGTAGAGAGGCGGAGCATTCAGGTGTTACTTTGAGGACTGATCATTTGTGGTTTTGTGAACTATTTTATGGAAGTTGAATGTTAAATGCAGCTTCTATAGAATGGATTGAATTGTAACATTGAAAACGTGTGTTTGCTAAGAGATCTAGGTTTATGAAGTACAAAACATTTCTATTTAGGTAGTTTCTATTTGACTGGTATTTCTGATAATTATAATATGTTAAAAAAGTTAAAATTTAGTGAGATAATCTAAATGTTTTCAGTTAAAAAACAAATAGCACTTTTAGTACACCATATTAGGTTGTTATGTTTAAGTAGAATAGTCTTAGAAAAGATATACAAATATCATGGTATGTATTCCCACCTATACAACTTATTAGTAGAAGGCATTCTGATAAATTCTTGGATATAAAGCTAATCTTCAAAAATGTCAATTGTGATAATAAAATGACCTCTTCCAAGACCATGAAGGAAAGACAAGTGCAATGACATTCCTTGATTTCTTTGGAAATTGGAAAAATATTTCAGCAATTGTGCAGCAATTTTACATTAACATGTCAACCAAACATGAACTTTTGAGTAGCATGTAGTAAATTTTTGATTCTGGGAGTTCACACATGGTGTATTTGTTAATTGTGAAATTTAGTACTACAAAGTTATGTAAATATATTGAGTTTAAAACATACCATGAAATATTTTCATATGTATATAAGTTATCATTTAATCATCCATGGTTATCATTTGAAAAAAATTTATTTTCATAAGGTGCAAATCATAGACTTTTTCTCTTTAATCTAGTCCAATCTTACTCATACAAGTTTCTCCTTCAGGTTAAGCAATAAAATTACCTTGTCAGTAAAACAAACTAGGATTTTTACAATCATTGGGACAATATTTTTCTATTTTTTAGCAGATGCAACTAATGTTACTTCAAATATTTATTGCATGCAGACAGTGTCACAAAAGCAGAGGAACAGAAAAAATATACTACTATTTTATTTATGGTTGAGGATGTATCCATTATTCAAAGGTATTAGTGTACATTTGATCAAAATAAATTTATGACTTTAAAAAAAGGTACTATGTGAATTTTATCAAAATAGATTATAAAATTCATTCAATTTCTCCAATGACAAGAAGCAATTTATTGTAATGCATAAATAATATTTTGATATGGATTTTAATATTTCATATAATAGTTCATTAGTTAAGTATGCTCAATATTCAAAATAGTTTATATCTTTTTTTGGATGTAAGTGTACTTTTTTTCTTTTTTGTGACACCAGGGATCAAACTCACGACCTCGCACTTGCCAGGCAGGCGCTTAGGCCACTGAGCTAAATCCTTGGCCCTTGTATTTTTAAGACAGGGTCTTGCTATGCCATTCAGGCTGGACTTGAGCTCACTTTGTAGCCCAGGCTGGTCTCAAACTCACAATGACCCTCCTGTGTCAGCCTCCTGAGTGCTGGGATTACACCACCAGGCTCAGCCTAGTGTGCTCTCTTTTTAATTACTTTGTTTTTTTCTTTATATAACTAACAGGCCCAATCTACTTTCCTAATCCTCACTTTTACTTCCCACATCACATTCAAATATATTTCTATATATTTTTTCACTTAAATATTTGTCCAAATGGGTCAGATTAAAAACCAATAACAAAAACATCTAAATCACTGCCAGAATGTTTTACTTTTAAAGATTTATTTTTGTCTATGTGGGATTCTTGCCAACTTCAGTTGAAACAACAGACTTTAGGAAATAAGGATCATAATTTAGCATTTTTAGGTATAGATGAAATTGATATCTTAGTTGCCTTCTTTGTCATTGAGACACAACATCCAATGTCCACAATTTAAATGAAGAGAGTTTTATTTTGGCTCACAGTTTCTGAAGTTTCAGTCCATGGTCCAGTTCAGTTCAGCTGGCTCCAAGGAAGAAATGGCATGGCAAGAGGGTCTGGTGGAGCAAAGCTGTTTAGGTCATGGCGTTTGGAAGCAGTGTGTGAAGGAAGGAGCCAGTGAGGAGATACACTTTACAAGGTCACACCCCTAATGTCCCACCTCTTCTGATGAGGCTCCGCCTCCTAACAGCACACTCAGCTATAGTGCTCCTATGATCCAGTCATCTTCTAAAAGACCCACATTTGAATATGATTGATGTTAATCCGTTTGTTCTGTGTACCCCAGAGATTCTATACAGAGAAACAAAGGTGTGCTATGACTGTCTGAAAGTCAGTGAGTTTCTTTCCTTAGAACTCATTGGGTTCATATTCTGAGAAAGTAGCAAAATAACCATGGATACTAATTAGATTCACAGTTAAAGTGTTGCATTTCTCTACCTCTCATACATCAATCAGGGTGAGATACAAATTTGGAGAATTCTTGAGAAATGCATAAAGGTTTCAAACATTTTAGTAGCTATTTTAACTATTCTTTTGTATGCCAAGAAATCTGTTAAGTGCTTTATAGAAACACTATGAGATGATATGAACTCCACGTGGGAGATTAGATATTTGTATGGGGAAGGAGAATTGGCTAAAACTATAAAGGTAGAGCCAACTTTGGCTTCAGAATTGTCAAGTTTCAAATCCTGTGCACTTAACAAATACTGACACTGCCTGAACACTTTGACTCTTAATATGTGTAATGTGTAACTGTCCCTCAGTTCACAGCTTTTGGCAATAATAAGCTGATTTAACCCCAGCATTCTGAAATGGTAGTGGCCTACATTCATGCATTTGTTTGGCAAATATCCTTTGAATCTTGTGACTGTCATTTTAGATCCTCCTCCCATTTCCTTTCCTTTCCAGCTTTATTAAGACATAATTGACAACTATAAATAGTATGTACCTAAAGTCTACATTTTAAAGCATGTGATTTTATGCATATTTACATTTTGAAATTAAAACTATGATCAAGTCAGTAACATAGCCATCATTACCCAGAGTTACCACTGTCATGTGGTATTTACTGGTGGATTTGAGAATACTTGTGCTAACATGCTGAAACGTCAAGTCTTAAACACAGCGGCAGTTTATATGGGCTCCAGGGCCTGGCATCTGGCAGTGTTTTGAGGAATAACAATATTCTAGACACTGTGGGAAATTACTAGTTAACTGTTTTAGCATTGAAAACAGCATTATGTATGTAGTAGGTACTAACATATTGGCTTTATGCTGCAGTTGAGGAAACTGAAACAGAAGAGGAAATCAGCTTTCTATATGATCACATAATAAATGGTTAATCAAGGTTTGAATATGGACATTATGGGCACTCTTAACTATTGTACTATTTCTGATCACCTTACTATGAGAAGTTCACTTAGAGAATGTTTCAAAGGTCCGCAACACCAACACATTTTCAGCATCTGCTTTTCAGCTTCTCCAATGCTGTTTGGGTTTTGTTCTCTTTCCTGGTGCTTGTTTTGGCTTTTGTTTTCATGAATTTATGCCCCAAAATTCCTTTTTCTTTTCACATATGTTTAATATGAAAGATACAGGTATAAATATTCATATTCATTCCAATTTTTAACTGGAAATATAATTTTTCACTGAAAACATAATGGGAAGGGAATATAAGTAACAGGATACAAGAATTGAAAATAAAGAATTAAAACTGTTGAAGAAAAGAATTAGCACAATTTATCTAGTTTCTTTGATAACGAATAAAAACTTTTAACCTAGCATGTCCTCTTATTCTTATACCACATCATATTGAGAATTTTGAGTGATTCTGACTAGATACATAAAATTAAAAGAAAACCATCCTAACAAGAAGGATGACTATTAACTAGGCAAATGTGTAAATAATTGTACAGTTTGCATTTTTAAAGCATATCATGGAATTATGTTTTATCTTTGCATTATATGTCCTCAAGTAGAAAATGACCAAATAATAATGCTGACAGCTATTCCACAAAGTAAATAGATCAGTGCAAGGGATAAAATGGTGCTATGTTGGTGTATGAAAAATATAATTAAAACAATAGTTCATGAAAAATCAATTGCTATTAAATTATGGCATAAAAAGCAAATAAGGCCATTACTTTCTAATACTCCTTTTAAAGCTTTATTGAATAACAACTGAAATACAAAAAACTGTACATATAATAAAATGTGATGAGTTTAAACATATGCACATAATATGATTATATCTCTACTGCCAAGGTAATAGACACCCTCAAATTTTACATATGTCTTTGCTTTTTGGTTCTTTTGTGGTAACGACAAATAACATGATGCACCCTTTTAACAAAAATTTACTTGCATAACATCATATTGTTAACTATAGGCACGATGTTGCACAGCAGAATCCAAAACATATTCATTTCATAATTGAACCATATATTTGTTGAGTGACATTCAATTTCCTCATGCCTATTTGCTGACAATCACCATTGTAAATTCTGCTTTATGAGTCCATTTTCGATGCCTCATGAAGTAATTGTCCTTCTGTGATTGACAGGTTTCATTAGCATTGTATCTTCTGCATTCATTGACAGTGTCACAAGGTAGAATGTCCTTCTATATTAAGGCTGAATTATACTCAATTGTACATACAAAATGTTTCTTATTTTAATTTTATGGTTAATTGACATATAATAATGGAACAAATTCACACTGATACCATGTGATGTTTTGATACATGTAAACACTGTGTTGTTGTGTTTAAATCAGGGTAATTAGCATATGTATCACCTCAAACAATTATCAGTTTTTGTGATGAAACATTCAAAATCCTCTGAGCTATTTTGTTTTTTTTCTTTTTGTTTTTTTTCCTCTGAGCTATTTTGAAATCTACAACACACTGTTATTTACCATAGCAACCCCACTGTGTGATAGAATACCAGAATTTATTCCTTCTCACTGTAAATTTGTACTATTGATAGTCTTGTTCTTATTATTCCCTCCTACATTCAACAACCTCTTGTAACTATTAGTTTACTCTCTCTAATTATATAAATTGAACTTCATTTTAGATTCCACATGTGAGTGAAATCACACAGTTTCTGTGCCTGGATTACTTCACATAATGTCTGTCTTGGTTACTTTTTTCTCGTTGCTGAGACAAAATACCTGACGCCCAAAGTGCAGGAAGGAAAGGTTTATTTAGCTTACAGTTTTTGTGGATTTCAGTCCATAATCACCTGGCTCCAAGGAAGGGTGGCATGGCACTGGGGCAACACTTCAAGGCAGCAGCCAGAGGAAAAGGGGGCAGCGGTTCACTCAGCTGCAAGCGGCAAGAGCAAACCGCACCCAAGAGAGAAAACCCGCCCCCATTCCGACCTTACATAGTATGTCGGCTCCACCCCTGGGCGGGTGCAGAACTCACACCACCAATCTCAGCGCTACACAATGAGTCAATCATAAATGTTAGATTCGGCCGCTTCCATGACTACATGAGGCTTGTTGGGGGCCATCTATATACAAACTGTAATAATGTCCTCTAGGTTTATCCATGTTGTTGCAAATGACAGAATTTCATCTTTTCAATGACTGAATAGTATTTCATTGTGATAGGAAAAGCATTAACAGAAAGAGATATATACTGTAACATGGGATGAAATATTTACAAACTATACATCTGCCCAGAGTTTGATGTTCAGATCACATAAGGGACTCAAAAACTCAGCAATGAAAATGTAATCTGATTTAAAAATGGGCAAAAGATCTGCATAAACATTTCTCAAAAGAAGACATAAAAATACTCATAATGTATTTGAAAAATGATCAGCCTCACTATTGAAAATCAAAACAAGAAATGTAAATCAAAACTGAAATGACATGTCACTTTCTTAGGATAGATATTATTAAAAAGGAAACCCAGAGATAATTAATGGTAGTGAGTACATTGTGAGGATGGAGAGAAGGGAACATTCACACCTCATTTGTGGGAATGTAAATTTGCATAGCCATTATGGAAAGCAGTATGCAGTTTCCTTTAAAATTGAACCTGCACCTGTATATGATCCATTAATCGCACTACTAGTTATAAATCTAAAGCAAATGAAATCATTATGGAAAATCTGCCCTCCTAAGTGTGTCATCTCACCACAGTGCTGTAATGAACATGAGCGGGCACATATGTCTTCAGGTTATGATTTCACTTCTTTCGGATATGTGTTCTAGGAGTGGAATTTCTGAATCATACATCTATTTCAAACTAGACAACTTCCATACTGCTGTCCATAGTGCTTACATAGCTTAACATTCCCATCAAGAGTATGCACAAATTTCAATTTATCCTTCCTTGCTAATACTTGTTATCTTTTCTTTTCTTTGTAAGTTTTCCTAGTTATAAGGTGGTATCTCACGGTGGTTTACCTTTCCATGATCATGATGGATAGTGATGTTCATGTCTTTGTCGGTCATTTATATTACTCTTTTTTGGGGGGAAATGTGCATTCTAGTCTTTTGACAATTTTTAAATGAGGTTAGTGATTCTTTAATACGGAGTGATAAAATTTTCTTATATGCTGCGGAGATTAAACCATTATCTGATGTATGTTTGACATGTTTTTCTCCAGTTCCATGGATTACCATTTACATTGCGGATATTTGTCCTTGGGGGTGCAGAAGATTTCAGTTTGATGTAGTCCCAGTTGTCTTTTCTTGGTTTTGTTGGCTATAATTTTGGTTTCAGATCCGTGACATCATTTCTAAGATCTATATAATGAACTTTTCTCCTATATTTTCTTGCAGTGCTTATACAGATTTTGGTGAAATTGAAATTTTTCCTGTGCTCAAAGATTTTGTTTAGCAAAGAGTAAAATGAGGCCCAATTTCATTCTTTTGCATATGAACATTCCAAACTTATTTGTTGAAAAGACTGTCTTTTCCCAATTGAGTATTCACATGGCCCTGTAAATGATCATTTCACTATATATGGGTTATCTGATTTCTGAGCTTTTTATTCTGTCCCCTGATTCATTTCTCTCAGTGTCTTTGTATTTATTCCAGTATGACATGGTTTAGATCTGAATGTGTCTCCAAACTTTCATGTGTTCAGAGGTGGGGCATTGGGATCCATCCCCTGGTGACTTCAAAGCTAAATATGCTGTTTGGTGGTGAAGTCTGGTGGATGGGAAGAGGCGGAGGACTGGGGTCTGACCTGGACAGAAAAGTGTATCTCTCACCCCAGTAGCTTCCTTTACTCTCTGCTTCTCAGCTGCCATGACTCAAGCAGCTTTCTTCCCAGGCAGGTCCCTTTCTTTGCCTGGGAGCAAACCAGTCAACTAGGGAGTGAAACTTCTAAAACTGTGAAAATGAAACTCTTTTAACTTGTGGGTGTCAGGCATTATGCCTCAGCAATAAGAAATTCACTATGACATTTTATCATACTGCTTTAACTACTATAGTGGTTTTTAGTACGTCTTAAAACAGGAACTATGATACCTTCGACTGTGTTCTTTTCTTACAAGATTTCTTAGTGTCTTTTATGGTTTAATACAAATTTTAGAAGTTTTTTTCCCCTCTACATTTGTGACAAATTCTATTGAGATACTGATAGGGATTTTATTCAATCTGTAGATAGATTTGGGTAGTACAGACATTTTAATAATGTTAAGTCTTGGAATCCAAAAATATGAGATGCCCTATAACTATTTATATCTTATTTAATTTCTTTAATCAATATTGTGTGGTTCATATGTCTTTCACCTCCTGCATTAACTTTGTTTATAGGGATTTTATTCTTTTGGATATTGTTATAAATGAGATTGTTTTCCTAATTTACTTTTCATATAGTGTTCTGTAAGTGTATAGAAACACACCTGATTTCTTTGCTTTTGTTCTTGCAGTTTTACTAAATTCATTTTCTTACATATGGTGATATAAGACTACATCACCAATAAGAAGACATTTTACCTGTTAATTTTCAGTTTCTATGCCTCTTATTTATATTTTTCTTGGTAATTTCTCTGGCTTGAACTTACAGTACCTTGTAGAATACAGGTCGTGAGAGTTGGTGTCCTTGTCTTTGCCTATGGTCTTAGAACAAGCTGTTGGGTTTTGACTGTTGTTATGATGTTAGTTGTGGGCTAATTATATATGGCTTTCATTATATTGACATAAATTTCTTGTATAATTAGTTTTCTGAGAATTTTATTATGAAAGGATGTTGAATTTTGTCAAATACCATTTTTATGTCTATAACCATACATTCTTTTATTCTTGTTTTTAACATGATATATTGCATTATTTCATGTGTGTATTTGAACCACCTTTCTATTCCAGGAATAAATCTCTTTTGGTATTGATTTATGATACTTCTAATATACCATTGAAATTGATTTGTTAATATTTGTGACAATTTTTACATCCATGTTCATCGGGGTGTTGGCTTATAGTTTTCTCATAGTTTTTTTTTTTTTAAATCAAGGTTTAGTATCTGAGGTTTAGGTTTATTAGCTTTAATTATGCTAGCCTTATAAAATGAGCTTGCTAATGTCTCAGTTTGCTCAAGCTGTATGAAAATACCTTAGATTGATTATCGTATAAATGACAGATTTATTGTTCATAGATTTGAGGTTCAGAAATCCAAGATCAAGGCTGAAAGAGTTCTTCCTCCAAGATTCCTTTTTGCTGCTCATGATATTTTTGACTGAATGAATTTTTTGGTTGCCAAGTAGACAGAATATTTCTTTCTATCCTTTTAGTTCCAAACAATGTGTGTCCTTGAATCTAAAATGAGTTTTTTGTAGAGAACATATAGTTGGATAAGATTTTATTGGTTCATTCAGCCAATTTGCATTTTTAATTAAGAAGTTTAATAATTGACAACATAATTCTTGAATTGAAAGGGCTCATTCTGGTCACTTTATTATTTTCTGTCCATCTGTAGTTCTTTTGCCTCTCTGTCATTTTTTACTGCCTTCTTTTATGATTCATTGATTCTTCTCTTGATAATACAATTCATTTCCTTTCTATTTCTTTTGTGTATGTTCTATGAGTATTTTGGTTGTTACCACAACGTTTAATAAATCTTTTTTATTTATAATAATTTATCCAAATTTAATAAACAACTTCGATCTCATGAGACAACAGTTTTAATTTTCCTGTACCACACCTTTTTGTTGATGTCACAATTTCTATATTTCATATTGTGTATGCTTGGCACGTTTGTATTTATAGTAAAGTACTATAACTACTTTACCTTTTTTTAAATATTAGAATTAAAAGTGATTTACACCACTTACAGTATTATATGTTTATCTAAATATTTACATTTACCTGTGAATTTTATAATTCTGTATGCTTCTGTGTTTCTGTTTAGTGTTCAATTTAATAGACTCCCCCCCATCCTTTTTTTTTTTTTTTTTGGTACTGGGAATTCTTCTCAGACCTTGCACTTGCCAGGCAGGTGCTGCACTGCTGAGCTAAATTCCCAGCCCTAGCATTTCCATAAGGCAGGTGTGGTGCTGAAATGCTTCAGCCATATTCTGGGAATACATTTACCTCTCACTTTGAAAGACAGTTTTGTCTAACATACTAATTTTGATTGGCTGCTTTGTCTGTCAGCCTTTTAAAAATATCAGACCATTTCCTTCTACAACAAGGTCAATGCTCAGAAATCTGATGTTAGTTTATGATGGCTCCTTTTTATATGACAAGCAAGTTGTGTCTTGCTCCTTTTAAAATTCTCTTTGCTTTTGACTTTTGACAATTGGAGTAAAATATTCCTTATCCTATTTCAGAGTTGTTGGACTGCAAAAATCTGGTTGTCTATTTTCTGCTCCAGATTGAGGAGATTTCAAACATGATTTATTTAAATAAGCTCTGTGTTCCTTGTTCCCTCTTTCTGCCCTCTTGTACTCCCATGATACACAATTGCTCTTGATGTTGTGCCAAATCTATTCGCCTTCACTCAATCATTTTATTCTTTTTTCTTCCCTTCTTTCACTAGGTAATCTCAACCCATCTTTGGGTTCTATGATTTGTTTCTCTATCTGGTCAAGTCTGATGGTGAGCCCCTCAAGAGAATTTTCAGTTTCATGTTTTATTCTTCAGTTCCAGAACTCCTTTTATTTTTTTAATGACTTGTATCTCTTTGTTGGAAGTTCTAGTTTTACATTTCTATTACCATTTTATTCACAGTTTACTGTCAAGATTTGATTGTTTTCTGTATTCTTTTGTAACTGACATTCTTTAACGTGACTGTGTTGAAACTTTCTGATAATTCATGGGTTTCCACGTCTTTTTTGACTTTTTTTCTTTTTTTGATTGAATAATGTGTCCATTTTTTTTTGGTATATGTTTCTCACACCTTTTTACTGAAGAAGAGGCCCCCTTCTCCAGTGTTCACATACTTATTTCGACAGTGAAAAATCTACCCAGCCAGCCTTGCCACAGCTGTTGAGAACATATCCAACCTTTCCTGTGAATAACTTTTCCTTAGGGTTGCATGCAGGAAGTCTTTATTCATTTGATTTTCTTTGTAAAATGAGCCTGTAATCCTATGCACATTCTGTGATCTGATAATCATGCCGCAAGTAAGGACATTGCAGATGTATTCTTTTTTCTTTTTCTCTGGGGAGAAGCCTGAGTAATGTGTTTTCCTCCAGTCTCACAGAGAAGTGTGGTCTGCAGCATGTAACTTGCCCCATTCTTTTCTTTCAGCTGCCCCCAGCTGTCCCAACTCTATACATCTTAGTGTGACAAGACAGAGACTGATTCTTTGGGTGACACCCTGAGAGGCCAGCATCATTATAGGACAGCTCTACTCTTTCTTCCTCCCAGGTGAGAAGGGGGAGGTTAGGTGATTTCTCTCAGTGCTCACCTGTGTACTGAGAATTGTGTTTGAAGGAAGGACTGTTGTGAATGAAGTCAACTGCTCTTTTTACCCATTTTTATGTAGCTATTTTCAGATTTGTTAGTTTCAGTACTAGAACTTAACTGGATTTGTGACATCTCATAAAGGTACTTTGGTTCACATAGCAGCATCAGATATGTGTTCTTGTGAAGAAATAAGGATTATCTTGATCATATCACTTCCTGGGATAAATAAAGTGTTTTAAATATAGCTTATTTTCATTGTTTGTTATAAGCATATAAATCAGATCATTGGATTAATAAAAAATGGAGGAATAAGATTCTATAGTACAAAGTACCCAAAAGATGCCTTTAATGATAATATTTTCTCTTTCTTTATGTCAGTCTTTACAATCTGGTGCAACATTATAATACTAAAGAGTAGAAGGCAAAGTACCACAATTCTGGTCACTTTCCATATCTAAGACCTTATACTCACCCCTCCTCAAAGCAGGAGGACTTGTCTTTCCCATGTCCATCTAAACATTATTAACTACTGCAATCAAAGGAGGGTGAGACTTTTCTCTCATCCCTGGGACAAAATACCTGACACCCAAAATTAAAGGGGGAAATGTTTATTTAGCTCACAGCTTGTAGAGGTTTCATTTTGTAGTTGCCTGGGCCCCAGGCAGGGTGGAGTGGCAGAGGGGTAACCATTTATGGTGGTTGGAAACTGCAAAAGCAAGCAGAGGTGAAGGGAAAGCCTGTTTCAGCCTCTTATCCAGACTACTGGGATTAGGGTCGTAATTCAATCAGTGTACTGATCCTGCAGCTACCCAGTCTTCATCTAGATACCCTTAATCTCAGCATTGTACCATGAATCAATCACAAACTCTAGATTCAGCTACCTCTGAAAAGGCAGCTACCTGCCTCTCATGACTTCATGAGGTTTTGGGAGGACATCCAGACATAAACCATAACAAAAGTCTACCTTGTTAATTCCAAAACAAAACTGTGCTAATATGCTAAAATGATAGATGTATTCATGTATTTAGGAAATACTACTGACTAGTAAAACTGATTTCATTGGGTTATGATATTTATTTGTGCATTATCCTTTATAGCAATGCTGACAAATAGAGGTCAAGTGAATGGAGAAGGCAATAGAAGTTAGGAACTCTGCAGCTTTACTTACCATACAATGACAGCTCTCAAATCTAAATATGCATTTCCCATCTCTCTAAGCCTATAGTTTATACACTAATTTACAAACTGATAGCTTCAGTTCGGTATCAGAAATATGTTTCAAATTGTGAATCAATCTTTGTAAACACTGGGTTCTTTTTCCACCTGTCTGGACTTAAGAATTATTTTACAGATCCCTCCTATAACCCAATAAGAAATTGGATGTCTTCTTTTCCTACTGCTGGCACAAATTACCCAACACCTACAATTTAAAAGACCAGAGGTTCATTTGGCTCATGACGTCAGGTGATTCAGTTCATGGTTGACTCACTTTACAGGAGGAGCATGATTGCAGAAGATCATGGCAGAACTAAGATGCTTCATGGCAGCCAGGAAGCAGAGCAGAGAAACAGCACCAGGCAGGAAGAGACAAGTGACCAAATATAGAGCCAAAGTTTATGCCTCAGCGACCCAACCAGACTCACTCAGCAGCTTCCAAGCCAATCAAATTACCAGTATCATGTAAATGTTGCGTTACTAAAAGTAAACACGATTGTTATGCTTAAAACTGTTTAAAACTTTACAAAAAAATCACATTAGAACTAGTTAGTGAAGCTAATAAAACCTTTGGATTCCCAAAAAAATCTGTTGCATTTTTACAAACTAGTAAGGAATATTTGAAAAATAAAACTTAGAATATATAGTGAACTACATAGTGACTCTGTCTTAAAAACTAATAAACAAATAAATAAATAAGTTGAAATTTTAGGTAAAATGGGAAATGTGGAAGATGGCTAATATAAATATGAAACATTTCATTTATTTCTTCATAAATTGAATGTTTTTTATTTTACTTAGTTGAGAGCATTGGATAGGAAATCTAGCACAATGTTAAATAGGGGTGGACAGAGCAGATATTCTATTTTTATCCTAAACTTCATGACAATGACATGAGTCTTTTCAGTAAATGTAATGTGAATTATAATAATAGCTGTGGATTCAGGTGCTTCAGTAATTTGGAGAACTTTCCCTTAATTCACAGATTGCCTTCAGTTTCTCCTGCGCTTTCTCTGGGGAGGTAAACTTCGTATCCGATCCCTTTTTGGAGGAGCAAATTTTTTTCTTAGTGCTCATGTTCCCCTATAACCCAGTTATTAAATGTACTTTAAAAAGTTGTGTCATAGCTTTTAACTTATTTTCATGTTTAAGGGAAATCTTTTACAGCTTTGTATCTAGGTGAAATCAGAGCACACTTCTTTTTCTTAGGTTAGTTGTGTTACACTCTTATCATGCTGGATGTCTCTAGCACTTTTTATCTTTTTTGATTCCTACACATAGATTTTTTTCTCATATTAACATTACATGAATATCTCTAATTGTCAGATTCTTGTGGCCCAAGAGTTTAGCTCACTTTGATACATGCTCAATATATGAACCAACATTCTCACATGGAATTCACTAACATGAATTCTCTCTTTGATCTAAGCATGTATTTTACTTTTCTTCTGAGAATCTCTTTAGCTCCAAAATTTGAATGCAGAATCTTTTTCTGTGGTTCAATACAGTATAATATCATTTTTCTACTATTTTAACCTAAATAATTCTTTCCTCTCATGGCTTAACATTAAAATGGAAAGATCTGGACTGGGTGTAGTGGCACCCAGTGGCCCATAATCCCGGAACTCGGGAGACTAAGGCAGGAGGATTGCCACAAGTTCAAGGTAAGCCTGTGTTATATAGTGAACTACATGGTGAAAGCTTGTCTCAAAAAAATTAAATAAATAAATTAAATTAAATTAAAAAAATAAAATTGAAAGATCGTGATGGTCTTGCTTAGGGTTTCATAGCAGCATTTTTTTATGGTAGCCAAATGGTGCACATAGTAGTGTCCTTCTGTAGTGTCTTCCATAATGTCCTTCAGTAGATAAGCAGAATCCAGTGTATTCATACAAAAAAGATATTAATTCACCAAAGGAATGAAGTACTAATAAAACATGCTGCAACACAGGTGAACCTGTGAAATATTATGTTAAGTGAAAGAAGCAAGAACAAGAGGTCATAGGTTGTATGATTATACTTGTATGAATCTAAGAATAGACAAAACTTTGGAGACGGACAGAATATTACTGGTCACTGGAGATTGAGGGAGGAAAGTACTGTGATTCCTTACAGGTAAATGATATCATTTTCTACTGATATAAGATTACAAAACTACATAGTGATATCTGCCCAATATTATGAGTGTAACTAATACTATGGAATGTTATATTTTAAAATAATTAAATGGTAAATTTTCTATTTTTTGTATTATAGTATAATTAGCATAATATAATTTATGTATAAGTAATTAAATATATATCATGTATGAATTTTTACATGAATATCACAGAGTCCTAAGTTTTTCATTGGAACTCTACATGCTCTGCTTAATTTATGAAAGCTTATTTTGGATAGTGGTTTATAAATTGAAAATGGACTGATCACTAGACTCTTCCACTTCTCTATTAGAAAGACAGTATAAACTATAGTCATTGCACTCTGGTAAATGTAACAAGTCAATCAATTTTCTTAAAAGTAAAAAACTATGTTTTAAAAAAGTACAATTTGACTTACATTTCATTCTGTCATTTGGGGTGAAAGTGCATTATGAACTTTTTGTGAAGACATTTGAAGTATATACACATTAAAATAACGTCACAATATTATGAGTAATTGGGAAAAAACCCTTTATATCTGTTCTCAGAAGAATGGAGCAATGAATAGTACTGGAAGATAACAGTCCTTATTTACACAAAATTTTTCCCATATTATGTATATAAACCTACCAGTGACAGGTTATGGTAGTAAATCTAAATTTAAATAATCTTTCACTGTCTCAGAATTTATGTAACCCTTTCACTAATGTTTTCTTAATTATATTTCCTTCTTTCTATCTCCTGCCTACCAAGATAAAACAATTTCATTTTTTACCATAGGACATTTATGTTCGCAATAAAAGTTCAGGAAAGATTATTCAATGAAATTGCTTATTTAAAAACTTGACCTTTCCTTTCTGAATTGAATTTGTACTTATCTGTGGCATTTTCAGATTGATTTCTTAAAAGTTAATTGATTTGATGAAGATGAATATTTGCTTTGCTATAATGGAGGCCCATAGGAAAATGTTTTCCCTTTCTTAGGCATTTAGCATTTCTCTTTAAAATGAAGTTAGAAAAATCCTTCAAATTATCAAGTGACATATATTTTTTTTATTTGGTGTTGAGATAATTTAATCAGTTATTAATTTTAAATTTTTTATACTCATAATCTCATAGCAAAATGGTCACTACCTCATAGCAGGTAAGTAGAGTTCGAGGCCTGGGGCTTAGATAAGAAACGTGGCTAAAGGTGCAACAGTGAATTCTACAAAAGAGAGAAAAGGTTTGCTGATGGGAAGATGCATTTTGATAATTTGGGCAAAAAATAGAAGAACAAAATGTATATCACTCTGTGAGTTCAGGGTGTACAGGAGAATATAAAGAGTAGTGCTTCATTTTTGTGGTTAACATGAGGAAAACCTTTGATTCTGTATCTGGGCTGGGGATATAGGTCAGCAGTCCAGTGCCTGTCTGACACACACGAGGCCCTGAGTTCAATTCTTGGTCCCAAAAAAGAAAAAAGAAAGAAAAAAGAAAAAAAAAAGTGTTGATTTTTGTATCTGTATGGGTCTATGTGAGAGGACAGATAGAGCAAAGAATGTCAAACAAGCAAACTAAGTTTGGGAGCTCGTCCTGCTGGGCTGATTTGGACTAATTTATAAACTTGATAGAGTGTTATCTTCAATCTCTGCCTATTTCTTTCTCCTCCTCCTTATCCCTTCTTGCATGCTTGTATTGAAGAAATTGAGGTAGAATTGGCATTTGTGGTTCTAAATTCTAGGAGAGCCTGAGATGAGCGTGAAACTGTTTCTAATCCCTGTGCTTAGTCCTGGTAGATACTGTGAAGAGATTTTCTTTTTTATAGTTCAAACAAAGAATGCAAATGAACATAAAAATTTGAACTTGCTTTATTATACTCCACAGTACATAGCAGCAGGCTATTACAACCGTCATTCTCATACAGAGGCACTATTGCTGAAGAATATATTAGAATGAATATTTCCCTACCATGTATTTAAAATATATATTGCACTTTATGCAATATTCTCGGGGCATTTTTAGAATGTAAATCAGGGTAATGTAGTTAAAATGTTATTTGTCTACCCATGGAGGATGAAGTGACACATTCTATAATAACCACTTCTTAGCCTTTAGCAAGCGCTCTCTATCGTCCGTGACAGATATTAAAACTAAAATATGTCAGGGATGGTAAATCTTAGAACTGCTCCAAGAAAATTAAACATAGAAAGTTATCTTTTACGAATTTTAAATTTTCTTTTGCATCTAACAGAGATTTATTTTGTTGCCACGTGTTGTGGCAGTAATGTTAAATATACATAACTAATGTTTTCACATAAACTCAACCTGAAAACTTATTTTTTATTTTTTTGAGACATTGTCTCATCATGTTGCTCAAGTTGACTTCAAACTCACAAACTTCCTGCCTCAAACTCCAGGGTAGCTGCGACTACAGATGAATCCCATAGCACCTGTTTCTTTAGAGGGATTTTAAGCAAAGAAGTAAGTGGAATTTCGAAAGACAGTTCTCAAGTGCTATTAGTAGAAACAAGGTAAGGTAAAAAACTGAGTGTAAAAAATATAGTCAACTCATATATGTCAGAAAAGAAAAAGAGATGACAATAAAAGTTAATAAAAGCTAAACAAAGCAAAACATTCCTATATGATGAAAATGACTGTGACTATAATATTATTTAAAGTGAATGAACATTTGTTAGTAAGCTAAGGGTTGTGCATTTTATAGAATGTTTAGAACCTCACTGCTAATGAATAGAGAAAATGCAAGCTCAATGGGAAATGTGAAGACAGATATGAGGCCACATTAATAAAAATTATTAAATTCACAAAAAATTATTTCAAAATTTATGCATAATTAAATTGTAATTTTTATAATTTATGGATAACCTTTTATGCTGAATTACATTAGAAGCCATTTATCATTGTTGAGGAAACTCATAGCTTGGAGCTAAATTTCTATTTGGAGGGTCATGTGCAGCCTCAGTTGAATGTATCATAAAAGAGAAACTGGACTAATTTAGTAAGGTAGAAAGCTACCAACCAAGGTAGAAAGTTAATATGAGGATGACATATTAAATAGATTAAAGAGAACAAATTAAATAGATAAATAATAATACAAATTAATAATGTGAAATATAGTCAAATTAATATAAAATGTGAAATAATTTTAAATATAAATATGGCTAATTCTGGTAATGCTAATAAAAAAGAACATGAATAGTGTAAGGACTACAAATAGGAATATAACTGGAAATTCAGTAGCAGTTAAGTCATATTATGAAAAACATCGGCTTAATATATGGATAACTTAGATGATGAAGAAAATTAAAAGAAATTATAAAGAAAAAACCAATCAGAAAATGTAGAGGAAAGGCATTCATGATACTGTTGCACTAAGTTAGGCAATATGTGAAGAAATCATAAAATAGAAAATGAATATTTATTTCAGATGGTAGCATTAGGAGTATTTTGCAACCAACTGCAAAAAGATTAATAAGGCAAAAGTAAATCAGTTCTCATATTTGTAGCTTTGCAGATTTCAATGTATGTTAGTTTTATGCTTTGTGTCTGGATGTCCCCTAAAGCCTCATGTGGTCATGGGGGATGGGGTGGGGGGCAGCTTTTTGAAGGTGGAGGTGACCGAATCTAGAGTTTGTGATTGGTTCATTATCTAGTACTGGGTTTGGCAGTGTGTGTTGCACCTACCCTAGGGAGGGTATCCTGCATACAATATAAGGGAGGAAAAGAGGTTTACTCTTTTGCCTCCCTTTTGCTCTCTTTGCACTTGCTGTCTTCTGTAGCTCCTTGACCTTTCCACCCTGCCTTGGAGTCAGTTTACAAATTGAAACCTCTGCAAACTGTGAGCTAAATAAATGTTTTCTCCTTTAACTTTGGGTGTCCAGTACTTTGTCCCAACAATGACAGAAAAGTAACTAAAAGAGTCAGAAATTGAAAGTTTTTTTTTTAAATTAAGATTAGCATGTTTGTGGTGTTATTCTTTTTACTTTTTTGTATTTGTTTTTGGTTTTTTGTTTGTTTTATTTTTTTCTGTAGTCCTGCAGATTGAGGACAGGACTTTTATACTGAGCTACATCCTCAGACATTTTTAATTTTTTATTTCTAGATAGGGTCTCTCTAAGTGTTTAATTTCCTCAGACTGGGGTCAACCTTGTGATTCTCCTGCCTCAGTCTCCCCGAGTGCTAGAAATACAGGTATGCACACCACACCTGGCGATGTTATTGCTAACGTTTTGTGCAGAGGAAAGAAGTAAAGCAGAAGGATAGAGAAAGCAGTTTGGTCATCATTATTCAAATTTTCATATTAAAATAAACTGAGCTATTTCTTAACTGTTTTGTATCCCTTCCCCTCTCTTGCAAATAATAGATGTTTCTTCAGATAACACAGTGGCAATTTGCTGAGTGCCATTCTCTCCACAATTTCCAACACCCAGGAACCTCCCTGTTAATAAACATATCAATAATGAGCGGGGACCAGGACAGGGCCAATCAGGACATACCATCCCACCTGCCCAGGGAAGCGTGTATTAGCACAGCAGGGTGTGGGTGAGAACATTCCTTTTCCCTCAAGTGTGGGAGGATATGGTTTCCCCAGTAGGCACACATAAGGAAGATATAACACTTGTTCTTGTTGGTAAATCTGTAGGGATGGTGAAAGAACAATCAAATCCGTACATGGAAAAGACTGCATGTAAGAAAATTGTGACTAAGTGACCTAGTTCTTGATTTTACTAGCCAGAAGCATAAGCCACTGCTAAACATTCAAGTGCGGAAATTAATAAATTCATGATATTGTTTAAACCAGCTGAATTTTGTTTCTTGTTGCTTGGAGTGTGTAATCCTGAGTTATGTCCATTTCCCTACACAGGGGATTTATTGTCCTTGCTTTGCTTATGAAAGCACATTTAGCCATTTTATTTATCTGAATGGCTAATATACAAGTACAGCGTTCTAGAATAAAATGTCAGCTTTATTATGGTAAAGTGCATTACAAATATGCTTGTAGGAAAAAAATGTTAAAAGCACAGGATGTTAGAGGAACTCTGTTTTCATTTTCTACTGTTAATTATTTTTTAACCTTTTTTATTTGCTCCATTTGTAACATTTTCAGAAATATGAAAATACAGAAATAAAGTGCATGGCATTCTAGCAAGAATATGTCTTACTTATTTTAATAAAAAAGAAACATTGTGGGGCCTCTGCATGGATAACATTGAAGTGTTATTTATTTTAAAAGAACAAAAATGATTTAACGTGTTGTATTATAAACATCTTACTAAAGGATCACAATCATATAACTGCATGCAATTACATGTTATGTGCATTTTGGAACTTTTAACACTGAATTGAAAGACTAAGGAACAATTTAATTCTATTACTTGTACATCTTTATTTTTATGCATTATATATGTTGCATTTTCTCATTGTGATATGACGAAAATAGTGTAATAAACTATACGCAGTGACACAATGATCAGATTTACCCGAGTTCATTAACATTTTATACTGAAAGCTTTTGCCTCTTTAATTTTGAAAATCATTCACACTAAAATTTTTCTCATCAAAAATCATTTTATTCAGCTGAATTACTTGAAACTGCATGATAATCAACCTGACTATTTTTAATCCCAAAGACATTTAAAAATGAACCATAGCCAATAATAGTAGACGTAAATTAAAGATTTTAAGTTTTTATTGTTCTGTTCTTACACTCAAAAAATTAGTTTTCATTCTTAGGGAAGCAAAGGTAACTAAGAAGTTGGAAACTAAATTCTGCCATTAAATTAATGGCTTTACTTGATTCTTCTGTCTACTAAAAACAGTTCGTTAAGTTTAATCCTCTTTTTTAAAATAGATTAAGTTTAAAATAGATTAAGTTTAATCCTCTTTTTTATTAAGAGGCATAACTCACCATCAAGCTGGGTCTTTTCAAGTGCACAACTTAATGATTTTTGGTGAATTTATGGAGTTGTGTTACCATTACCACAATCCAGTTCCAGAACATTGCATTACCCTGTGTGAAACTTTGTGCCTTCTTAGAATCACTTCCCTTATGTGTTTTTGGTCTGTTTAAATATACTTCTCTGGATAGTACCTTCAAGTGGAATTATATAATGTATCATTTTATACATATCATTCCACTATCCATAATATTTTTAAGGTCTGTGTTGCAGCATTTCCATGGTCAGTAACCAATATGTACTGATTATTCCCTTTCATTACTAAATACTGTACATAGTACATTGTGTGGGTATTTTGTTTATTCACTAATTGATAGACATGGAGCCTATTTACAATTTT
This sequence comes from Cuniculus paca, assembly GCA_004365215.1. Lineage (NCBI taxonomy): Eukaryota > Metazoa > Chordata > Mammalia > Rodentia > Cuniculidae > Cuniculus > Cuniculus paca. The sequence continues at coordinate 9,869 of RJWT010005473.1, read as the reverse complement.
GACTGTTTAGAACAAAGTGATGAACATTTTCCCACATATCTTTGGGTGGATAATTCTCTTTGGGGGTGGATAATTTTGTAAAAATTCTTTTATTGAGGAAGAGACAGAATATATGGGTGTAGAGGTGTTAGGTCAAATGGTAGATGAATGTTTAACTTTTTAGAAACTGCTACGTCATTTTTAAAGTAACTATACAATTTTGCATCCTTACCAGCAATATTGAGACTTACAATTTTTCCGTATCTTAACAAAATATAGCATTTTTCTCTTTTTGACAATAGCCATTCTTCTGTTCTTATAATGATATTTTACTATGATTTTAATTTGCATTTTTCTGTAGACAAATTTGAATTGAACATTGTTTCACTATTTATTAATGAGCTACATGCCTTTGGAAAACTGTCTATTCAAACCTTTTGTCCAAATTTTACTTGCTATTTTTTTCTTAAAATTGAATTGTATTTTACATGGTCGGGATCAAAGTCCTTTTTATCAGACACATGACTTACAAATATTATTTCCAGTTTCCAATTGTGATTTATTTTTCAAAAATTTGAGTTTTTTTTAAAAGTGCAAAGAATTCAAGTTTTACAAAAGTTTTTCCTATTTTTAAACATTGTTTTGGCTTTCCTATGTCATTTGAACTTTCATAAGCATTTTAATGTAGCTGAAGATGTTTATGAAAAACAGTCTTTTGGTTATGTAACAGAAATTTTATTGAGTATATTCATTAGTTTGGGAATAGTGACTATCTTGACAATATTGAGTCTTACAATCCATAAATTTGTAATACTCATTATAATCAGATGACCATTAATTTTTCTCTACATAAATTTGAAGGTTTTGGCATATTAAGTCTTGTACTTGTTCAATATTTCTTAAATATTCTATTTTGATACTGTGGTTCATAGAATTGTTTTTCAGCTTTATTTTTGGATTACTCATTAATTGCAAATGGAATATGTTTCTAATTTTTTATTACATCCTCAGAATTATATATACAGTGTCATGTAATTTATGAGTAAAGTTTACTTCTTCGATTTTAACAAAATTACCTGTATTTTTTTCTCTTCTTGTATGTTTCTTTTTTCCTTTCTCTTTTGTTGGTTCTTCCCTTCTTTTTTCATTCTCTATTTTTCTTAATTTGAAGTTGAATACTTCTAATGCAATGTTGAGTAGAAGTAGCAAAAGTGAATATTTTTGCCTTCTTCCTCAATTTTTCACCACTAAATTTATTTTATTTTGACTTTTTGCTATTAGAAAATGGAGAACACATCTTTCCAGTGCTAGTTTGTTGATTATTTAAAAAACAATGGTTTTATTAATTGTTTCTTTCATCATTAAATAATAATATATTTTTTAACTTTTTATATTAACAAGATATTTAGATTAGTTGGTCATAAGCTATTGAAACCTAACTTGAATTCTTGAGAAAAATCTTATTTGGTCATGGCATACAATGCTTTTATATATTATTCCAATATTATATATTATATATTTATATATTCCAATATTATATATTATATATTTATATATTAATGGAACTATGAATGGAACTATTATATATTATTGGAATATTATTGGAATATTATTTATTAAGTGAGAATTTTATTTATTTATTTTTCTTTCTAGGCAAAAAATTCTATAAACTGCACATGCTGGAATAAGATCTATTACAATTTCTGCCTTCTCTATAGGATTGATATAGTTCATACCTTGAAAGGGCACGTATAAGCAGATACTAAATAAGCCAAAGTTTTGAATGATTCTCGGTAGCATTTCAAGTTTTCAAGTCTCTCTACATTCTTTTCTATCATGTTGATTACTAACTTTTTAAAATATAATATCTGTAAGACTCTTCTACCCTTGGCCTGAATTTTATCCATTGTTCTGAAAGACACATGGAGTTCTCCTATGGCCTTTTTTAAAGTCCCAATTTCAAGCTAAATACACTTGGGATAATGAGCATCCACTGAGTCCGGAGCTGGGACTCAGTAGTCAGCATTTTATCATGTTCCCATAGGAATTCTTTTGAAAAATGTCCAAGCCGATACAAAATAAGGTCCTAGTTTATTCTGGACTTTTTTATTTATATGCTCTCCAATCCTTAATTTTACCTGGCAATCCTCTCTGGATCACACCACTAGTCCAAGTTAGGTGAAAAAATTTGAAAAGAAATATAATACACATTGTTAGTAGATTGTGAGAGAATATTTTTTCATCTGAAATGAAAAAGAAAATTTTGGGTATCAGCCCTCCTTTTTAAATTTTGGTTATGAAAGATAAACATAGTGCCTCCAGCTGGGAAAGAGGACCAACTTGTTTATTGACACATGTAATAAAGATAATTAATTGACTACAACAAAGTTGACTTACCCTGCTCTGTGGCAGAGCCCAATTTCGCCTGCAGAAAGACTTGATTTCCCAAAACTCATGTTTTCTCTTCTCTAACATAACTCTCAGCAAATATAAAATTTACCTGATGACAATGGGATTATATAAAGCTCAGACAAATGTAGTCAAATGATGATATTGTCATTTCTGTGAGTAATAATGAAGTGTTCTTCGTCTCTGATGCAAGAGTATCTTGTGTTTTTCCAAAGTTCATGGGTTTATGACAGGCTAACTTGCTACATTCTGAGAACTGTAAAATCTCATAGGCTTCATTAATATAGCATACAATGTATCATTTTTATAATGAAATGTATAGCATAATTTTCTAAAATTATAGATATTGAGCTAAATTTCTAAAATCATAGTAAGTAGAAATTAATATGTCTTCTGAAAATGAAAAAGGCACACAATTTAAATTAGACTGTGGTCTGTTAGATTACTGAGTTGAGGAAGTGAATAATCTTTAAGTTTTATATCATGGATACTGAAAGTATTCAAATAGCTCAGATGAAATACAATTAGAGGAGCCAGAAAACAATTTCTTTTAGCAGAAGTTGAGCATATTTGAATGGTAAAGTTGTTGTCATGTACTTGGATAAAATGTCTACCTTTCCTTGGCTGCCTAGGAAATTTTAAGAATGAGACTTTCATGAAATGTGCCCCCTATATATGAAATATTAGTTATGTTTTTCTTCAGAGTATCATTGTGCTATTGTGCCTCTGACAATCTTCCTTTAATTTGATAAATGTGTTGTGTTCAATGTAAAATAGTTGAAATAACCAGAAATGCCTCATTCTCTTGATGTATTCTGAATTTACAGAAGCTTCTAAAGAAAATATTGCTTAAGGCTGGGAATGTTATGAATATTTCAGTGGAACTGAAACTGTCAAAATATAGTGGAAATGCCTGTCGGAAATGTAGAATAAATGAATGGAACTATGACAATTGAAAATTATAATGTATCCCTCGAAATAGATTTATTCTGTTTTGGAGAATTTAGCAGGGAATGAAAATGGCAGAGCTACAATAAGTTTGGGAAATAACAGTGAATATAAGTTATAAAGTAGATTTGATAGCATCTGGTGAAGAGAGATATAATTAAACTGCAAAGATAACTATGAGTGTCCATTATGATATCATAAATTACAGTCTGATAGTGGAAAGGTGGCTCCATTTTGAATTTCATGTTGTATAGAAAAGTTCACCTTTTAGTTATATAAATAGAAATAAAGGTAGAAAATTTATACTATGTGAAATGAAAATTCTAACAGGTACCCACTTACTTTTGTACTCAAAGTTATTTAGCAACCACTTCATGTTAGCTACTGAGAGATTAAGTACAATTACTAGAGATAGTAGTTAGCAATAAAATATATGTAGGATCTGAGCACAAATAAATTAATAGGTAACTATCCTCTATATGTTAAGTACTAGCCAGTCTCACGCTTATATGGCTGGGATGCACAGAGAAGGGAATTTAACCAGGCTGAAGTAAAAAGGATCTGCTGAACTGAGCCTTGTAAGAGCCAGTAAAGCACAAATGGACACAATGGAATAGTGGGCTGTAGTAAGACTTAGCGAAAAAAGGAAAAAGAAAGGATCAAATTTGAGAATTGTAAATAGTTTAATTGGTGTCCACGTAGTCGAGAACTGTTATGGTTTAGGTCTAAAATGTCACCCTAAGGTCTCACTTTCAGAGGAGAAGTTGGGCCAGGAGGCATGATTTCCAAGAGTCCATTCTCATCCCCGAATCTTTCCTCTGCCATGTCAGTCTGCTGTGTGGTTTCTTTTTTGAACCAACCAATCACGGACTACATCTACTGGAAACTAAACCAAATAAACCTCTGCTCTTTGAGGATATAGGTTTTCCTAGATAGGAAAGGAATTAATACAAGAGACCATGACAGGAAACAAATCTTGATCCAAACCCTATTTTTAAGTGTGAACGAGTTAGGTAGATTTACGGAGTGTTGTCATACCCTTCTCTGAAAACTAATACGTAACAGTTTTCTCAAACACAAATTATGATTCTATAGGTTTAAAAATGTTTCCTTGTAGTCCTACTATGGCATTAAAGCTACTCCAAAATACAGTTAATATTTTATTGTGAAATATAAAGTTAATAAACATAAACAAAATTTTAAGACAGATAACTTTATTGTTTTCTCATATCTTTGCTCAGTTTTATTCCAGAAGTGAGGGCATGTGTTATCAAGAAACCATTTGCTGAAATTTGACTTAGGAGCACCCCCTGAAAGAGAGATCTCCACAGTCAGCTCCTCAAGAAGATTATCTCATTACGGATGTTTTTAAAATGAGAAACATTTCAAGCATAATTTTTCATAAACTTTGATGCATAATTTTGAGTTGTATGTCTCCTTCGCACCTTGTGTTAACTGTTACACATCCATGGACCATGCTCTGTGAGACTATAAAGTGTGAGAAATATTTTATAGTTAAGCCATAGAGATTTGTTTGCCCATTAGAGCTGCTATGATAAATTGCCCTAAAACATGATTTCTACTGATGTCTAAATTTATCCAGGTGACTATTTCACATAGTCTCATTTTATTGCATCTTTGAACCAGCCTGAATGTTATCTGAGTGTTCTACATAGTCTGCTCAGACAGCAGTCAGTCAGTTTGCTTCCATCCTAGAGTTTTTTTTTTAAAGGCTTTGTATTAACAGGCATTGTCTTACTTTCTCATTGCTGAGTCAAAATACCTGATACCTAAAGTTAAAGAAAGAAAGGCTTATTTTAGCTCACACTTTGTAGATATTTCAGTCTATAGTCAGCTGGCATCAACGTGGGGTGATGGGGCAGAGGAACACCGAAGAGGAGAAACAGTTCATGGCAGGGCAGGCAGGAAGTATCAACCATGAGCCTCTCTTTCCCTTTTATTCTATTCAGTCTACAAGCCTATTGATTGTTGCTACCCACACCTGCAGCAAGGGTGTTCTGTTTTCAGTAAATCCATCCAGCCACACCCAGATGGATGCTAAAACAATCAGTGGGCTAATTCAGTATCACCCACACTTAATCCAGTGTCACACACCCTGATCCAGTCACCTCCCAGAAGTCTCCACCTATGAGCACATGAGGCATCGGGAACATCTAGGTATACGCCACAACAGGCATTGCGTATGAATTTCCTTTCATTATTGTTTTTGTTTCAGAATTCAAGAGGTGATCTTATCACTTTGAGAAATGAAAACCCTCATGTGAGAGCTGAGCTCTAGAATTTACTTGTGGTATGAACTTAAATAAAGCTGACAGCATGGGGCTTTTACATATAAATCAATATAGCTTCTATACTCGAAATCTAGGGAATAAATGCATAAACATAAACTTAAAATACAGGCTATTATCTGAGATAAATACATTGGTTCCTCACAATTCCATGAAGTATTTAATATTTATTCATTTCATTATCTTCTGCTTATAGCAATTCAAATGAAGATCAGGAAGGTTATAGAACTTAAAATCTCTTAATGAATAAGGGAATTGGATCTTCCAATTCAAGGAGCAGTACCTTTCCTCTCAGTCACTGTCTTTTTTGAGAAAAAAAAATTTTCCTTAGAGGTTATGTGTGTCATAGATAGAATACGTACCAATTTTATTTGAAAATTACAAGTTTCCATTACTTCCTCCTGTTGCTTCTTTGTCTGAGAAGGGGATGATAAAATCAGCATGCAACCACAGAATCAGAAACGGTAGATTAACGGTCTTTTGTTTGTTTGTTTCATATCTAAAGTTAAACTCAGGATCTTGTGCTTGCCAGGCAAATGCTTATGCTGGGTTATATCCCTGGCCCTAACTAACAGTCTTAAATTTTAGAAAACACACATAATTTCTTAAAATTTTGGGTGTATGTGTTTACTCCCCAGTTTTGTTTGTAAAATCTTCGTATTGCTGTTTTACTTTTCAGAAAGATGACTCAGGCTCTGCGAAGCAGGGAATATTTTGTGTTGTTGGACCTCCAACAACAAGAGATGAAAACTTGGTTGTGTGTGACACTGAATATAGAGCCTCTTATTCTACCACACACAAATTTCCTGGACACAGTGACGGTAGGAACTGACTAGTTACAGCTTTTCATTTGATAGGAGAGTTAACACAGTGGATTTTCTTCCAGCTAACGCTTTTTTTTCTTTTTTTGTACCCAGGATCAAACTCACAATCTCACGCTTGCCAGGTAGGCGCTTACACCACTGAGCTAAATCCCTGACCTTGTCTTTTTGAGACAAGGTCTGGCTATGCCATTCAGGCTGGCTTTGAGCTCGCTTTGTAGCCCAGGCTGCTCTCAAACTCACAACGATCCTCCTGCCTCAGCCTCCAGAGTGCTGGGATTACAGGAGTGTGCCACCACACCCAGCCATTATTTAAATATTCTTAATTATCCATAAAACCACACCATCATATTGAGATTCCTTGGTGATCAGAGCACAAGAATTTCTATTAATGAAAGCAAAATAAGTACTAAGTAATTTTTTACTCTGATACTCAAATTATTTTGTCAACTCTTTTACTAACAGAAAGTGTCAAGTTATGTGAATGAGAAAACAGGATCTAATGGTTCAGTAATAGTATGTAAAAAATATTATGTATTATAAAACGGCCCTTGTCTTTTGAAGCTGTGTGCAAGTTAATTGATAGTATTATCTTTTATAGACTTTTATAGACTAATGGAAAGTGGGAAGACAGGTGAGAAAGTAAAACAAGAAAAGTTAAATTTCAAATTGCAATCTTATACGAAAATGGGCCATAAATCAGGGATAAACTTTAAAGATGATGTTGAGTCCAGTACATGCAGTGTAATTTAAAAAATGTGGTGAATACTTAAATTTATAAAAAATACAATAAAAGACACTTTGACATTAATCTCACTCAAATACTTCTCCTCACTTCAGACACAGTTACATTGTTCTTGCCACTTTCCAAAGCAGTTCTGAAGTCCTCTTTTGTGATGCACTGCCGTGGCTACCCCAGGGTCCTGAAGGAATTAGAAATGTTTACCTTTCTCTGTCCATTTGACTTTGGAGAAGAGCTCAAACTCACACAATATCAGATCTAGTGAATAAGGCAGATGAGATTACATTGAAATCTTTTATGATCCTTCTGTTTTGTAGGATGGCATTCCACAGTAGACTTCATAGTATTCTTCATTATACTTTGTCAATGGTAAGAATAAAGACTTTCAGAGCTGCTTTAGAAAGTGACAAGAATGATTGGGTAAGTGGGTTTGAAGTGAGGAGGAGTATTTTGAGGAGGGATTAATGGTAGTGTGTTTTTTTTAAGATAATTTAAAAAAAATTTAAATATACATTGCAGATGCATCATTTATCCTATTTCATACATAATGAGGTTAAAGCTTGTTGCTATCCTCAGAATCCTCTAGAGGACACTCAGGTTATTTAAATGACTATGCAGAGTTAGTTGTAATAAGATAAGATATGTCTTGTAACTGACGGAAGAACGAACAATTTCTTTAGAAACAACCGATGCTTAGCGCTAGTCACACAGGAACACACCTATTGCTCAACAAATCACACAAATATAAAATTTTGTTGGAAATAGACAATGAAGTTATTTATGGTGGAGTATTGAAATAAAACAGAAAAGAAATAGAAAAGATATTTTGAATTCCAAGTTTCTATTTGTGTCACTTTTGATCAAGTTAGTGAACAACATTTTCATCACTTCAGATAAAGTGTATATGTATTTTCACAAAATGATATACTGTTAATGATTTCAGACATGTAACGAAGTGGGAATTTTCTGAAGTCAGCTTTGTGGAAACAGTGGTTATTTTAATGGTTAAACTATGTGCACTGTGATGAACTAATAGTTATCACTATTTGTCAGAACATGCTAAAAAAAACTGCAAGTGATTTATCTTTTATTTTGTATGTAAAATCCTGAGATAATAAATTTTAAGTACCAAGAGTGGCTTATCAAGTTATCGCCTGTTAAGCCCATCTACAAAATACTTTCACAATGATCCTAGTACTAGATAGACTACTATCTTTTAAAATACCTGAGAAATTCACTGTGACCTAGTGAATTCCGTAATATTGATCACCATAGCATATATTCTAGTCACCAATTCTGGAGTCACACTTCATGGAACTGAATCTGGACCCACCAGTATGTGAAGGGGAGCTTTTCAACTCTCTGCTTCTCAATTTTGTCTTGAAAATAGGTGTGATAATAGGATGAAGTATATCCCAAGGAGGGATTGAATGTAAATGTGTTAAAACATGTTAAACACTGAAGATCTTAGTGCAGAACATGTTCTGCCTAAACATCAGCTACTTTATTATCAGGATATTCTTAGTCTTGTATGGGATTAAACAAATTCCAACAGATTTTGAGAAGTGATATTTCATTTTATACCCTTTCTTTTATGACCTTAATAGAAAATATTAATGGTATGAGGCAAAACAAACAGAATAAAAATGGGGAGCTAGATAAACAGAAATTTAATGTATCTTTTTATCCAAACATTCTTCCCTCTTTTTTAGGGAAAATGCATCATGTTGTTTGTTTATTCAGTTAGACAATTAGTTATTTTAGCTCAGAAGCCTTTGGTTATAAACATGATTTATGATTCACACAAGAACAACAGCCAATATCTGAAAACATCTGCACTTTAACCAGATGTTTATGTCTAAATGCCAGATGTTAAACACATCAGATATTTATATTTATTTTAATTGTCTTAATACTTGTAATTAGCCTATTTACAAAACTGCAGTTAAGTAAAAGAATAAACCAAAAGGAAACTTTTTAATAAAACAAAATATTCATGAGCATTCCAAAATGTACTTTAGAATATTGAGTGTAATTGTCTTGTAGAATATAAAAAATAATATAGAAATTTATCTGCATAGAAAAGCTTTGTGACTGATTAAAATAATAATATTCTGTTTGAAGAAAAATCTTTTAGAATGTCAACAGACATAAAGTAATCTGAAATTTGCAATTTAAAGCATGCAAAAGATTTTTCATGCTACCCCTCTATCTTAAGCATTCAAAAGATACACATCCTACTAATGGTTTTAAATGTACATGTATTAAGTGCATTTGATCAGAGGTTATGTCCCATTAGTTGCAAAAATCTAAATTTACTGATTCTGCAGGTTTGGTGAAGGGTTAAGATCCATTTAAAATCCATTGTTTGTGTTTTATTCTTTCTTCTCAGGTACCTGTTCTTTCTTTTCAAAACTGAGAAACCTGAATCAAGACACAGGAAGGAGGGAAGCAGGAGCTATGGAACAGAAACCTACTAGATTGCATCTACTTGGTTGTCCTCAAACAAGAGAAAGGAAACTAACTCTTGACATCAAACTATTTTGTACACCCCCAGGGACAACCACTATTAAAATATATTGTGCCATACATCTGTAAATTCTTCTTGAATTTAAAGATTTATTTCTTGAAGGAGAAAGATAATTCCATTAATTTATACAT
>RJWT010005472.1:0-30953 GCA_004365215.1 Cuniculus paca | reverse complement strand
TTTTTTTTTCTGTTTTATTCTGTCATCCTAACCCTGAGCAGATCAGTGGTCCTAGGCTAGGGCCCTGATAAAAATGGACTGCAAAAATGACATAAACACATAGAAATTAAACAATACCCTCCTGAACAACCAATGGGTCACAGATGAAATTAGAGAAATCTGACAATTTCTACAATGAAAGAATAATGCCAATACGACATATTGGAACTTACGCAATGCAATGAAAGCAGTCTTATGAGAGACATTTATAGTAGTGAATTCCTACATTGAAAAACAGAGAGCTGAAATGAATAACCTAATTTTAGCCTCAAGGTTCTAAAAAAGAAGAGCAAGTTAAAGCTCATATGAAGAAATTGTAAAGATCAGAGCAGAAATTAATGCAATTCAGACTAACAAAACAATATGAAGAATCAATGAATCAGAGTTAGTTCTTTGAAAGATTAAATAAAACAGACAAACCTTTAGCCAACCTAATCAAAAAAAGAGAAAAGACTCAAATCCATGCAGTTAGCAATGAAAAAGGTGAAATCACAACAGATCCTGCAGAAATCCAGAAGATCTTCAGTACCTACTTTGAGAAACAGTATTCTAACAAGACAGACAATTCAGAAGAAATGGAAAGATTTCTAGATGCACATATAAATTACCAAAGATGAATCAAGAAGATATAAAAATTCCCATATCAATATAATTCAACATTAGTCAATGAAATTAAAGAAGGAATAAAAAAATCTATCAACAAAAAAAGGCCCAAGTTCTGATGGATTCACTGCTGGACTTTATAAGAATTTTTATTTTTGGAACCGGGGATTGAACTCATAATCCCATACTTTGCTAGGCAGGTGCTTATGCCACTGAGCTAAATCCCCAGGCTGGATTTTATACGAATTTTAGAGAAGACCTAATGCCACTACTCCTCAGACTTCTGAATGAAATTGAAAGGGAAGCAACACTCCCAAACTCACTGCTGGAAGTAAGCAGTCCCCTGATAGAAAAACCAGAGAAGGATCCAACCAAAATGACAACTGCAGGCCAATAATGAACATAAATCCTCAATAAGATACTAGCAAACACAATGCAGCAAATTATCAAAAAAAATTATACACCATAAGCAAGTAGGATTTATCCTAGAATGCAGGAATGGTTCAACATACACAAATCAAAAATTGTAATCTATCACATTAAAAGAATCAAGGACAAAAACCACATGATCACCTCAATAGATACAGAAAAGGCATTTGACAAAGTCCAGCACCCATTCATGATAAAAAAAAAAATCCTACAGAAAATTAGAATAGAAAATCTTATCTCAATCTGATAAAACCCATCTATGACAAAACAATAGCCCATATCATACTAAATGGACACAAACTGAAAGCCTTCACTCTAAAATCAGGAACAAGACAAGGATGCCCACTATCACCACTCTTATTCAATATAGTTCTAGAAACATTAACCTGAGCAATTAGACAAGAAAAATAAAAGGAATGTAGATAGGAAAGGAAGAAATTAAAAGATCATTATTTGCTGATGACATAAAGACCACCCAAAAACTCTACCAAAAGACTTCTTGATTTAATAACCAGATTCAGTGGCATAGCAGAATACAAAGTCAACACTCAAAAATCAATAGCATTCCTATACACAAATAACAAATTTTCAGGAAAAGAAATTAGGGAAAAAATAACTTTCACAATAGCATCAAAAAATGAAATACTTAGGAATTAATATTATGAAGTAAAAGATCTCTACATTGAAAACTACAGTACTCTGAAAAAGAAAATTGAAGACAATATCAGAATATGGGTAGGAAGCACCAATATAGTGAAAATGGCCTTACTTCCAAAGTTGTTATACAGATTTAATGAAATCCTAATCAAAATTCCAATACCATACCTCACAGGGATAGATAAAACAAATCTTAAAATTCATATGGAGCCAGAAGAGACCTCAAATAGCAAAAGAAATTCTGGGCAATAAGGACAAGGCAGGGGGCATCACAATCCCCAATTCAAAATTATAATACAAAGCTACTACAATAAAAACAGCACAGTACTGGTGAAACAAGAGACCTGAGGTTCAATGGGACAAATTAAAAGATGCAGAAACAACTAAAAGCACACTCAACTATCTCAACTTTGACAAATGAGTCAAACACATTTGCTAGAAGAAAGCCTCTTAATAAATGGTACTGGGAATACTGGTTTTCCACATGCCAAAGACTAAATCTAGGCCAGTGGTGGCAAACCTACAGCATGCGTGCCCTCTCTGACAGCATGCAGGCCAAGTCACCACAGTGTGTTTTCTAAACTAAAAACCCAGTATTAAGGTTTAATTGCAGTGTTGTTGGTACTGTGCAATTAAGTGGTTTTGAGTTACACTTTGGACACTGAGTCTCAAAGTTTCACTATCACTGACCTAGACTCATCTCTCACCATGTACTAAACTAAAATTAAAATGGATCAAAGATATAGATATTAAAAGAGAAACATTTAATCTCCCAGAAGAGAGAATAGGTAAAACTCTTGAAGACACTGGTGTAGGCAAAGACTTTATGAGAAAAACCCTGACTGAACAGGAAATATTACAAAGAATCAACAACTGGGATCACATCAAATTAAAAAGCATTTGCACAGCAAAAGGAACCATCAACAGAGTGAAGAGACAACCCACAGAGTTGGAAAAAAGTTTTTACCAGCTACTTTTCAGACACAGGACTAATACCTGGAATATATGAAGAACTCAAAAAAAAAACCCAGCCTCCCCAATTTACAGATGCAATCCAAAAATGGGCATCTGAAATGAATATGCTTCTCAGATGAAGAAGTATAAACAGCAAATAAATATATGAAAAAATGTTCAACATCGCTGGTCATTCAAAAATTGAAATTAAAATGACACCGAGATTCCATCTCACTCCAGAAAGAATGGCTATCATCAAGAAATCAACCAATAACAAATGCTGGTGAGGCTGTGGGGGAAAAGGAACCCTTTTCCACTGGTAGTGGGAGTGTTAAGTGGTACAACCACCATAGAAATCAGTACGGAGATTCCTCAAAAAACTAATACTGGAGGTTCCATCTGACCCAGTTAATGCCCTTCTAGGTATCTTCCCCAAAGAGTTAAAAAGTATTGTGCCATATTGATACATGCATATCCATGCTTATAGCAGCACAATTCATAACAGCTAAATCTTGGAAACAGCCCATATGCCCATCAACAGATGAAGAGATCAAGAAAATGTGTACTGCTCTGGCATAAAGAGGGATAAACGAGTCATTTCAAAGTAAATGGATGCACCTCGAGACCATAATTTTGAGTGAAGTAAATCAGATACACGAGTTTAAATATCACATTGTTTCTCTCCCGTGAGAAACCCAAAAGGTAAATAAGGAGCAAAATGGAGGATAGATATTGGGAAGTAGGAAGAAGATGTTCAAATGGGAAGGGGAACAGGGAGGAGAGAAGGGGAAGGAAGAGAAGGGTAAAGGGATCTTTTAAAAGAGACTGAAGGGGAACAAATGGAAACAAAGCTTTTGTAAATGAGTGGAAGGACTAAAGGGAGAGGAGGATGAGAAAAAAGAATGAAGATATATTGTATATTGGTACAAATTCCCTACAATGAACATTATCATTATGTGTCGCAAATATATAATAATAAAAAAACTACAAAACAGAATCAAATGGAGATTTTAGAATTTAAAATGCACTGAGTTTAAAATTTCACTGCTTGGGTTCAGAAGCCAAATGGACAGAGAAAAGACTTAGTGACCTTGAAGATAAATCACTACAAATTTTTCTTCAGAAGAAAAGAGTAAAACAGGGAGAAGGACACCTCCTCAGAGACACTTCACAAGGCTTCTTGGGCATATGACTGGACTAGCAAAAGGAAACAGATGGGAACAGGGCAAAATTAAAAAACAATTGAGTAAGTCATCCTTTAAAAATCTCCTGATTTGATAAAAGACACATTTTTAGATTTGAGAAGCCTCAGTAAAGCTGGGCAATGTGGTGCACGCTTGTCATACCGGAACTCTGGGAGGTGGATGAGGCAGGAGGATCAGAAGTGCAAGGCCAGCCTGGGCAACATAGCGAGACCCCCATCTTAAAAACAAAACTTCAGGGAACTCTAAACAGGATAAACTCAAAAACCAGCCACAGCAAATTTGACAGAGAGACATTTAGTTGGCATTATCTCTCAATGTGTCTATTTTGGAAAATATATATTTTTATCCTTTGAAAGTTGTGGTCTCACCACTATCTAAAAACTCAGCATCTGATTATATAACTTGTCCACCTTCTCTTTTGCCCTCGGTCATATAAATATGCTCAGGTGTGTGGAACATAATTTAGTACGTTATTTATCACTCAAATTTTTTCAAAAATATCATCACCATCGACTTTTACCTGTCACTGAATACTTAGCAATAAGAAATCATTTGTCAGTTTAAAAGTTTTAGCCAACCTTGTTCATCTTCAGCCTTGGGAGTTTGGTCACTAAGATTTCCAGTAGTCCTTCTGGCAAATTCATCTGAAAATGCCTGGAAACAAACACAGTTTTACACTCCTCAGTTAATGAATGAATTAGACTCATGAGGGCTTTAGAGCCTGTACACATAATTTAGGAAAAAAACCAAATTATATTTTATATAATCCTACTTTTAAAAGTACACTTGTAGCAAAGACTGGGATGAGAGGCAACTAAAAAATTTATGCATTTTTTTTGTATTGTTCAAAGTTCCTGCAATGAAAATGCAGTATTTTCACAATCAGTGAAAGCAAATAACTTTCCAATTTGTAAAAAACAGTGTTAAGAGAAAGACAAGTTCAAGGTCCCACATGTTTGAGTCCCAGTGTGACAGAACATTGGAGTTTTTAGGTCACATCATTTTTGGACATCTAGAGTTTTATGTAAAATTTAAAAATTTTACACATTAACGACTGATTCAAAAATTTTTTAAATAGCCCAAATAAATCACATCTTGAAGCCATGTTTAGACCACCAGCTGTTTTGTAAGCTCCATTATGCCTCCACTTACAAACATCTCAGTAAGTTTTGCTGATCTTTAAAAAATCTTGGAACATGTAATAACCACATACAGAGAAGTCATAGTACTTTTGAGTGGCTTAAGGCATCTATAAAAACTAATCTTTTATGCAGAATACTTGCAGAGTATTCAGTGTTCAGGAAAGAAAATGAAGCTTGGGGATGCCTAGAAAATAGTAAGATTGATGGTTCAAGGCTGAGTCACAGAACACACCCCATCTACCCAGCCATTCATTCAAAAATGCTTGGCATTGCATGTCTTTAGTTTAGTTGCTCTGTGTGTACAAAGCTTATCTCCCAAAGTAATTATGATTTACAGGAGGGAAAAGTATGTGCTACATTCTTGTCCCATGAGTCACATTACCTCACATAATGCGAGTCACAGGGAGATTGTTAAAACTCTTTTATTGAGTAGAAGTAATTGTAATTATACAGGCTAAGTAAAGGGACTACATATTTTACTCGAGTGGTTTGGCTGTCTGAGTGATGTAGGCTGAATTTGCTTGCTTCCCAGGAACTTAAAGGTAGTGTCTAGATTCAGAGAAAAAATAAAAGTATGACCTAAAAATTCAGGTGATCCAGTGATTGATCCATGGACATCTCAGGCTGCTGGCTCCAATCTGTTAAATTTCTGCAATATCATAGAACTTTCCAGACATTCAATGCCATCTACTCGACAGATTTTAAAGATTTGGAGGGCAGGGATGAGGGCTTAATTGCCTCTGGTGCTCCCATGATACCAACTCTAGTGGCTCACCCATAACTGAAACTCTGAAAATGTGAGCTGACTTGACAGATTGGAGACGGTATTTCTGGTCCTAATTCTCCTACTCATGTGGAGATATGTACATTCATTCTAACCACATCCTTCACTTGTAATCTACAGCAATAGAAAGCAATAGAAACAGAAATCACTTGTATCCCATCCTGACATTTTCCCATTGAAAGGGGAACAACTACATTTTTATAATATGTGTTAAATTTTTCATGTCCACGTGAAAGTAAATCCTATACGTTGAAAGAGCCTTAAGAAATATGTTGCCACTGGGCGTGGTGGCACACACCTGTAATTCTAGTACTTGGGAGGCTGAGGCACAAGGATCCCTGCAAGTCCAAGGCCAGCTTGGGCTACTTAGTGGGTTCAAGGCCAGCCTGAATTCCATAGTGAGACCCTGTCTCAAGAAACAAAAACAAAAACAAAAAAATGTTGCCAAGTGTGGTGCTATACACCCTTAACCCAGTACTTTTGAGACTGTGGCAGGAGGATTGCTGTGAGTTCTAGACCAGCCTGGGCTACACAGTGCACAGTGAGTTGAAGACCAGCTGGGATTACACAGCAAGACACTATCTCAAAAAACTAAAAAAAAAAAAAAAATAGGAGAAGAAGAAGTATGTCAAGTGCATTACAGTATGTAGGTATAATTTGAATACTGACTCAAACACAAATCTGTGAAGACAAAATAAAAATTTATGAGACAGTTGGAAATTTGAATGTTGACTCTATTATCAATTATAATCAATTTATTTTAGGTATGATACAGTAGTGTGTTTATGTTGCTCATTAAAAGTCAATCCTGTTGTTGAAAATGAATTGCTAAATTGTATCTATTTGTGTGTGTTTGAAATTTGCTGGAATAAGACGTTAAATTTTTTTCTATGTCCGTAATTTTCCTTGAGACTTACCATGCTACAACTAGTCAACACTATTCTCTTACTTTCCTGGCTGAAGAATACATCAAAGAAACATTCTACTAGACCAAGAAGATATTTGACAAAATCAGGTTCCAAACTAAAGTTGCCACAATAGTCAGAAATGGGTGCAGACCTTACCCGAATATTTTCACGATCACTTGGGTGCAGCAGAAAGTGAACCTCTTGTAAAGATTTCAGCTGCTTTTTGCTATTAAATTTGAGCACTTCTGAAAGTAGTAATTCAGCAAACACGGGCTTAGGAAATCCCAAATTTCCTGTTCCAATTGCTGGAAATGCAATTGATTGTAAAGACAGTCTCTCAGTAATCTCCAAACAGTCTCTGATTATGTGTTTCATGGTCTGAAAAGCACAAAGCACATCCTTATGCCTATTGCCCAGAAATAAGTGTCAGAACCAAAAGAACAAGAATTTAGCAACTTTGACTGTGATCTCTGTCCACTTCATTTCACTTTCTATAGAGGTTAACAGTAATCAAAAGAAAGAAAGAAAAATACAGGAAGAGGAGACTATGAGAGACCCTCAAAAATTATTCAAACTCACTCCACCCGTCTATCATGCAGGAAACAAGAAAGTGACAACTGTTCTTTTCTTTCATTGTCTTCCATCTGTGGGTCCTCAAGTCACTTTCCTCACTGAAATAGTACAGTCTTCAGTAGTTCTTCTCTGATCCCCCAGTAACCAGGAGCACAACAGTCCATTTGTATTATTAGCTAGTCCCCCGAAGTCAGCAACGGCTCAAAGAAATGACCACAATGATAGAATATGCCAAAAGCTGGCTGAAAAGAAATAGGGTCTAAACTGTAGTACATGGAAAGAAGAGTCCAAAGGGCTCACCTGTCCTCTGGAAAATTTAAAACCAGCCCCTACCTTTTGTGCAGCTCTGCCATCATTTCTCCATGGTGGAGCCACCACATGAAGCACATGGTCACACTGGAGATCACACCCACTGGTTTGGAGAATCGTGCCCACGTTGACAATCACGCCTTGTCCAGCTGTGTTCAACTCCTGCTGGATCTCTGGTCCAGCTTTTTCCAAAAGGGCCCGACAAAGGGGCCCTTGGTTGAGTGCAAGATTCGAAGGAATGGAATTGACAAGAACATGCGTCTTGAGGACAAAACCAAAGATTTATTTCACACAAGGCATTCATTCATCAGTGATAACTACATGTGAGCTGCTGGGCTTGATGTAATGAGAGGCAATTAAAATAAGGTTTTGGAGACCAAAATACTAACCCAGGACAAAGTGTTATTAAATACTTATTTGAGAAACATTCCAGAACAAAGGAGAGCTGCCAAAAATAAGCTCTAAATGGTATGGGATCGCTGATGGAGTCCAGAGGAAAGTCCCGTAGTAGTTGATGAAGATGCCATGGGTGATGTGGGGCCTGAGAAATGGGAGTAGTTGCAGCAGGCAGACAGCACCAAGGAAAAGCGTGAACGTACTCACAGTGGACTGCGAGCTGTGAGCAGATTAGTTTGACCTGATCGAGAACATCTGCAGTAAAATGGTGCCAACCGCACTAGACACGTTACCCCGGGGGCACGCAGACAGTGAGCAGTGGTGGAAGCTTTCGCATCAGAGAGCACATGAGCAGGTTAATCAGGCTGTGTTAGAGAATCCAGGAGAAGAGAGGAGAAATGTGACACACCCCATGGTCACCGAGGAGTAAACCCTGCAGTCCATTACTAATATCAATAGGAATAATTTCCACTAACCCTCAGAGTCAAGGAGATTAGGAATAGAAGCCATTGCCATCCCATTCCTGACACTTGTTTAGAAGAACATTTTATTTGTTTGATTTTTAAATATGAAAAACAAGTTATTTTAATATCGTAAATTAGTACAGTAGTCAAGGACCAGAATAAATTCCAGTCTTACCAACTGCAAGCTATGGGACTTGGGCAAACCACCTAACGCCTCTAACTCTCATTCCCGTCACCCGTGTGTGAGAAGAATCATCCTACAATCTACTTCAAGGCATCAAGTGAGAAAACGCATGCCCAGCGTTCAGCACTGTGCCTGGCACAAAATAATAATCCATGTTAGCTGTGACTCTTGTAATTATTACTTAAATTTCTTGTAATTCAAAATCTAATTAATCTTGCTGGGTGTGGTGGCTCACGCCTGTAATCCCAGCACTCAGGAGGCTGAGACAGGAGGATTGTTGCAAGTTCAAGACCAGCCTGGGCTACAAAGTGAGGCCAAGGCTACAACAGTGTAGTGAGACCCTGTCTCAAAAAGACAAGGGCTGGGGATCTAGCTCAGCAGCCTAAGTGCCTGCCTGGCAAGTGCAAGGTTGTGAGCTCAATTCCCGGTGCTGCAAAATCTAATTAATCTTCTAGTTCACTACTGTAAACTAAAAGAAAAAGTACTTTTTAAAAAAGTAACATCTTGGGCTGGGGATCTAGCTCAGCGGCCAAGCGCGAGGTCATGAGTTCAATCCCCAGTGCCACTAAAAAAAAAAAAAAGTAACATCATGTACAAAAAAGAATAGGAGAAAACTTGCTCAGTAAAATAGGACAAAATGTAAAAAAGAAAAGACAAAATATTTGCAAATCAGACATCTCATAAAAAACAAAAGTACCCAAAATGTACAGTGAACTCAGTAACAAAGAAATCCCTCAATTTAAAGGCAAAGGGTATAAATAGAGGTTCCTTCAAAGAAGATATACAAACATCCAAAAAGCACATGAAAACACATTCAACATCATTAGTTATTGGGGAAATGCATGACAGTGCCTGGGTGGTCTAAGAAAAGGATGCTCACCGTAGCATCTTGCGCGCCCTTTTCCACCAGCAGGATCTTCAAGCCTCCTGGGGCTGTCAGACAGGCCACTTCCTGTGATGTCACAGGTTCTGCTGCCGGTCCTCTATGCTGTGACACCCCCTCTGAGGCAGGGTATTTAAATACAGTTTCCACAGCTTTAACAAAAGCCTCCACTGTCTTCTCTGATGAGTCCACAAGATAAATCTTACTCAAGGTGCACCCATCCTGCCTACGTTTCAAGTTTTCCCTGATGGACAGAACAATGGACTCTGCACACCGCTGTAAGGGAAAGCCAAAGATTCCAGAACTAATGGCGGGAATGGCTATGGATTGGCACTTGTGTTTCTCTGCTAAAAGAAGACTATTTTCCACTGCTTTCTTTAACAGGTTCACGCACCTCAGGGCCTCATGTTGAACCCACTGAGGCCCTACCGCGTGGATCACATGGTGGCAAGGTAGCTGCCCTGCCTTTGAGAGGACAGCATTGCCTGGTAGGATCCGGCCGTCTCTCTTCACTGTCTTCTCACAGTCCTCTTGGAATTCTGGGCCAGCAGCTTTTGAGAGGGCAGCAGCAAGGCCGGCCATATGACTGAGGTCCTCATTTGCCGCATTCACCACCACATCGACAGGAAACTGAGTCAAGTCACCCTGCTGGACAGTCAGGATGACACCAGGAGCCACCGCCCTCCGGATGAAGTACTTTGACTGATCAGTTTTGCCCCCTACCCTTTCTTCATTCTCCAGCTCAATGAAACAACCGTACAACTTTCTGAGCTCACCTCTGCAAAACCGTTCTTTGTCTTGGAAGAACTTCCTGGCTCCTGGCTTGTTAATATGGCCTCTTTTCACAAAGACAGACTTCATGGCTTCTTGGATTATTTTCACACCCTCTAGCACTTGGCCCCTGGGGCCAACTAGTAAAATGCCTTTTTGCTTGTTCTCTGGATTGAAAACTACCTGCATATCTCCCTTCTTTATTTTTGACCAGAATAACTTCTTGTCTGCTTTCAAATAGTCAACAACCAAGGAGGTCTGTATTTCAATCAACCTCTCTATTTTCATGTTTTTTTCCAAGAATCCAAAAATCAAGCTATATATTTCATTTACTTCTTTCACAAGGCCTGCCACAGTGATCATACCTGGGCCTCCTGTAGTGGATCCATTGATTACAATAATGTTTGTGGAAGAATAAAACTTTTTTTGGGCATTGCCAATGAACTTTTGCCATTTGATGGTACTAAGAACTTCCTTGTCCTCAACTTCAATGCATTTATAATTTAAGGCACTGAGCATTTGTTTTTCAGCTTCTTCCAGGACTTCAGAAGAACAGCTAGTTAAGAGAACAGTTGTACTCTTGAGCTCATAAACTGTAAGATTTTCTTGTGCTATAAAAAAAGACTCAGAGAATTCTTTAGGGTCTACTTGCTGCAAAAACTGGAAGACTTCGGGACAGACCCCAATGGTTTTCTTAGCCATAGTGAACACCTTTTCTTGAATTTCACACTTTACTTTGTACACGTCCGCGTGGGGTCCTTTAAGGCACAGGTTCTGAGCATTTGCATCATAACACATCTCCACCTCTGGGCACTCGGTGCGCACATGCTCCAGAACACCACCGTGGTGCAAAAGAAAATACTGTTCTGAAGAAATGGCCACTTTTTCCTTCAGACTTTGCTCTTCCTTTTGAATTTTTTGAGTCGTCTTTTCTATTAATTCCTTGATTTGTGGACTAATGTTTTGGATATCGTCTGATATTCCTGTTAAAGTTACAATCTCCTTAGAGGCATCAAACTCAATCAAAATCCTATCATCTTCTAAGTCATTTTTTATGATGTCCCACACTCTTGGAGTCACCTTAAATGCAGTAACTGCATATTTAGACCTGATGCTAGAGAGTGCTGAGGAAACATCATTCTGCCATGTCTTGATTCTTGGTCTTCCTTGATTGACTAAGGTGGCTGCAGGTCTGATGGTAATTTTATTGTCGACTTGGGACCATGTTAGTGTACAGTGATGACGTGCCATTTCATCATCCAGCTCCTTGCTCAGATGGGCGTTTTTCTGAAAGAACTTCCACAAAGGCAGCGCCAAAGACTCTTGGAATGGTGCTGGCAGCTTGATCAGAGGCTGCTCCTTTCCATACAAGGCTGTGCCCAAAGAGTGATAATAGGGGAAGACAGAGAGCGGCATCTTATTGAAGTTGTGTTTCTTGGTCAGGATGGTGTCAGCCACTTGAAAAGCAAAAGCAATAAAAAAATGAAAATAAGGTGATCATAGTGTTATATGCACCAAATGAAAACAAAACAAGACTCTCCCATTCTACAGGAAAATAAATCTTAATGTTTGTAGAACTTTGATGACATATTATTTAAAGACAGCTCTACTTCCAAAGTGCTCAAATGTAGTTTGATATGTATTAACAGTACACAAGTAGCCTCTGTTTAGTGCAATAATTACTTTATAGCCAAGTCAAGTTAAGATTCTGTTAAACTCTGTTTTCTCTTTCTGATAGCATGGATATATTGTCACCACACTAAGAAATACATGTGAGTGTGATCAAAATCATGGAAATGATGTTTGCTGCTGTGTATAGAATATTTTGGTGTTCAAAGTGAAGCTTGTTTGAGTAGCATGTTGTGTTTTTCTTCTTCTTTTTTTTTCTTCTTCTCCATTCCCACAATTTTAGCTTCAATAGTTAATTTAAATTTCATTAGTATCTTCAAAAGGAGAAAGATAATTGTAATAGTTTACCATGTACCAGACATCACTGTAAGTGCTTCCCACAGATTCGTTTGATATTCACAACAACCCTTTGCAGTAGAGAAACTATGATTATGATCCTTTTTGATATAAAATGATAAAATAGAGACTGGAGAACTTAAATTTGGTGCCATATCTGAGCTCAGATTTATCATCTGTGAGCTCCAAAGTTCACATTCTTCCCATTTACCAAACCAAAACCATCTTCAAAGTCCTCTGGGAGCCCAGCCCCATCTGCTACACCTCCCTCTGTCCCTGCTACAATCTCCTTCCCGCAGCATGTATTGAGACAGCCCCTTGAGTGTCTATGTGTGTGTGTGTCTACGTGTGTGTCTGTGTACTCTCCTCCTCCTCTAAGCCCCTCTTCATTTTGTACTGGTAGGCAGGTACAAGGGACATCATCAGGAAGGAACCCCTAACAAGCTGGATTAAAATAGTATCCATTAAAAAGAAGCATTATGGTAGCCACTGTTGTTTTACTAGTATCTTGATGTTATGTATTGCTTACATTGTTTTGCTTTTTTTTTTAAACTGGTTTTGTTTTATTTTGTTTGATTTTATTTACCCCTGATGGTATAGGCAGTTATATTGAAGATAACAAGAGGCATTATGGTAGCCATTGTTGTTACCTTTCACCCTGTTTAGAAGTCATGTACCATGTTCATTGTTTTATTGTGATTGACTCTACTCTGTTTTATTTTGTTTGGTTGTATTGTTTTAAAAAAATAATTAAATAAATAAAATGAAATAAAATAAAATAGTATCCAAGATGAAAAAGATGTTAAAAATAACTGCACTGTGTGTGCTTGGTTCCTCAGGCTGGTGCAGGCATGATGGAAAGAATGTGGCCAAAGATATAGGCCCAACTTCTCACCACAGTCCTTAGGGGCTCTGTGGCTGGGCAGCACCAGTGATCACTAGTACATTTTGAGTACCGTGCCAAGCACTTTGCATTTATTATCTCACAATATTCTCTCAAGGTAACTAGAAATGTCATACCTACCCAAGACTACAAATCTAGTAAGCACCAAAACCAGGACTTGAACTTTTGTTGAACTAAGAACTATCAAAGGTGTCAGTTTAAATGCCCTCATGTTGCAGTGTAAAGAAGATGCACTGAGTGAGGAACCCCGCAGGTAAAGGGGAGCAGAGGGGCACGTCAGAGGAGCCATGTGTGTTCCTGAGTGTGTCTTTACCAAAACTTGCTGAAATTAATTTGAAATGGATGTGAATAGTTAAGACACAGAGCATCTCTTTCTAGATACAGTATTTGAAAGGTTTCAAGAATGATATCTTTCTTGAGGTGGAGACTCATGAGAGAATCTCCTTTAAGTTTCTAAACCTTGAGAACTTCTCCAAAGTTTGAATCACTGGCCTCAGTAAGCATCATATTCCAGAAGGACAAATGATTAACTCCATTTCCAATACATGAATAAGCAAGTAAAGTGCATCAGAATCTAACCAACTTCCAGGATCTGCTTCAAATGGTCTAGATTACACCCCGTACACTAGGCTAAGAGATACTACCTTTTCTGTCATAAAATTCAATCAGAGCTGAACTCTCTTCAGGAAAACATTCAACACTGGCCACTCTTCCCCCTCCATGGAAAGGATTTTCAAAGAAAAGTTGTAATTGGTAGTCATCAACACCAGGGGGCAGGTTTTCAACCCGGACTGTTTTTGTCGGTTCTAGAAGTCTTGGAGACAATCTAAGGTGTTGAATTGAATGATGTCTGGCACAATCAGCAACAAATTTCATAGTGTCTACAAAAGAAAAAACATTAGGAAATTATTTGGGGTGGTTTCTGTTTGTTGTGTGTGTGCATGTGTTTGCGTGGCTTGTGTATGCTCATGTGGCGTGTATGTGTGTGTGTGTGAGTGTGATTTGGGTTTTGAAGGATGAAGAGGGCTTACAGATAGAAAGGGCAGGGCACTGCTGGAGTACAGCCTTCACAGGAATGAGATGAAGCCACTCGGATTCAGTTCCTTTTCCTCCCCCTTTCCATAGCTTGTGGCTTACAGCTGAGAGAGACAGCTTCTCCCTTCCCACTTTTATTATTTGTTTACATATAGGCTTGAGGTTCTCAAAAGCAGGAACTACAATTTATTCCTGTTCATGCCCATGGCACCTAGACCAGTGCCTGGTACATACAGTAGTGGTTTCTACCGTTTGGATCTGCATTTGCCCCAAAAGCGCATGTGTTAAAGGCTTGGCCTCCAGCTTGGCATTATTGGGAGGTGGCAGAACCTTTAAGAAGTGGGGCCTACCAAGAAGTTTTCCAGTCATTGGGTGGAAAGAAAGGGGACAGTGGGATTCTGACCCCTTCTCTCTCTATTTTGGCCACAAGATGGACAGTTTTATCATGTGCTGCCACCAAGGCATGCCACACAGCCAACAGGCCCTAAAACAGGGCCAACTGACCATGGACTTAACTCTCCAAAACTGTGAGCTAAAATAATCCTTTTCTTTTGGTATGTTGGTTGTCTCAGGTATTTGTTACAGTAATTGGAAGCTGTTTAAGATATTAGGTGTTCAAGATATTTGACCAGTGAACAAAAGCAAGGCTATTTAGATTCCCCTTAAAAGAAATAATAATAAAGTTTCCAAGTGTGATGATGTACACCTGTTGTTATGGTTTGTGTCTTGGTGGCCCCCAAGCCTCATGCAGTCATGGAAGCAGCTGAATCTAGTGTTTGTGACTGATTCATTGTCTAGTGCTAGGATTAGCAGTGTGAGTGCTTCATCTGCCCAGGTGTGGAGCTGGCATACCGTGTAAGGTCAAGAAGGAGGCATGGTTTTCCCTTTTTTGCCCTGTTTGCTCTTGCTGCTTAGGGGCCGCCATGAATGGCTGCCCCCTCAGCCACGCCTCCCTGCCTTAGAACCAGCTAAGTATGGACTGAAATCTCCAAGAACTGTAAGAAATAAACCTTTCCTTGCTTCACTTTGGGTATCAGGTATTTTGCCTCAACGACAAGAGAAAAGTAACCAAGATACCTGTAATCCCAGCACTCAGGAGGCTGAGGCAGGAGAGTCACAAGTTGGAGGCAGGAGAGTCACAAGTTGGAGGCAAGAGAGTCATAAGTAGCCCAACCTGGGCTACATAGTGAGTTCAAGCCCATCCTGGACTACATAACAAGACCTTGACTCAAAAACTAAAATAATAATAATAGCAATAAATTTGAAATAAGAATAACTTTATTAAATCCTTACCATGTCTCAGGTACTATGCTAAGTGACTTTCAAATATTATCTCACTATTTTATTTTGATGCTGGGGATCAAACCCAGGGCCTCTTACATGTTAGGCAACTGCTCTGCCACTGAGCTACCTCCCCAGCCTTACCCCCATTTTATAGGTAAAGAACATGAGGTATGCAGAGGATAGTACCTTGGTCAGCCTTGTGTAACTAGTTTAGTGGCAGAGCTAGAATTTTGACTCTATGATCTCTGTTCCTGATTGACCATGACATAACCATGACCATGGGCTGAGGACTCAGAACTGGAAAATTTCCTTGTTTTAGGTGAGGATAATTCCTCTCCTGACAATGACCCTTAAGAATGCTTATTTACTAAATTACATGCACTTTCTCATGTCTGCATATGTGAATGACCATCAAAGTACTAAAGAGAAAAATGGTCAAGTGGAAAAGAGAATAGGCTACAGAAGTAGGCTGCTTGGGTTCAAGCCCAGATTTTCCACTAATTGGAACCTTTGTGCCTCTTTCAGCCCCAAGTATATACTGGGGGTAGTAAGAGTAATCTCACAATCTCATAAGATTGTTGAAAGGAAGAAATAATTTAATACATATAAAAAGCTTAGCATAGTACTTGATTTATTCTAAGCCCTATATGAGTGTTTGTTATTATTATTATCATTATTGTCCAGTAAATCCAGTTTGGAAACATCAATATTTACTTCTCTCAATGAGTTAATACATGAAAATGTCTAATCCGAATAAAGACTTTAGATTTCTATCTGTATCTCTTTCCCTCTCTCACAAATTCATACACTAAAGTTCAATCTATTAAACATACCAGAATTTATTTTCAAAACTTACTTGCTTTTCTTCCAAAGAGAAAGAAAGCATCTATATTAACTTGGAGGCCTCTTTTACTGCTACCACAAAAAGCCAGACTTTCCTGGATGTTGTATTAACTGAGTATCCCAAAACCCAAGGTGTGGTGCAAGAAGACAGGCAAAGGAAATGTCACTTGAGCTTACCTGTATGTTTTTTAAAGGTAACCACAGCAACAGCAAAATCTTGTATTATTTCCACCTCAAAGTCATCACTGGTCAGGTCACTTACGTTCTCCACTAACAAGGTTAACATCATGTCAGTCACGTTTGCCTGGAGGTTTTCGAATGCCACCAAACGGGAAATATTTTCACATTCTTGTGGGACATCTTCCACCTTTTCTGGTCCAGTATTGAGAAAGAGTTCTGTATCTAGTTTTTGTGACACAACCGATGTTAGGTGGACAAAAAAGAGATACAAGATGTTCTTTATCTACCATGGTCTTAGCAAAATAAATAATCATTAGGCATGCCCATTGCTTTCCAAACATCTTGGCTAACTCAACTAAAAAACAAACTTTAGATTTTTTTTCCCCTTTATTTAACTTAAAATGAAATGTAATATTCCATTGTCCATTACTAGCAATATTTCTACTTCGGTTTTATCACATCCTTTATTGCCTTGTCTGTGTGAGAAACCTACCTTATCCTTCATAGCACTCGACATATATTTCTATCATAGCACTACATTAAAATGATTAAACAAAGCTTCTCAAAAGTAAGGTACATGCTGATTCATCCTTGTATTGCTGGCACATGGTACACAGCTGAAACTCAGTAAGTGCTAAATTGTAGATCTACTGTGTGGCTCTCTAGAGGAAAATAAGAATATCAATCACACACACACACATGCACACGAAACACAAAACAGTTTAAGTATTAAATAACAACATAGCATTAAAGGAGATAAGTATGAACAAAAAGAATGAGTACTAGGCTAGCGATGATGTTATATGTGTTTGATCTCTGACCGCCACTCTTTAGTCACATGAGACCTTCGACGAGTCTCTTAATAGTAAAATGAAAGCACTTGCCTATGTGAACTAAACAGTAAGTCGTTCCAGCAACATAGTTTTATGACACTGTGATCAGCAGTTTCATCCTGAAAGAAGTGTGGTGAATTGACAAATAAAAAGCATCCAGAAGCATTATAGGAGTCCAAGAAAGTAATAAAGGGCAGGGCTGGTGTGGAAAGGCTTCTAAGAGGGAAAGGTACAGATGAAGGGTATGTAGAATTAGGAAAACAAGTGAGGTAAAAGGTAAGCTAGACCCAGGAAGAGTAGGCTAAAAGCAGAATGTGGTCTGGCTTTTATCTCTAAGTTGTTGATGAGTTGTGGGTGGTTTCCGTGGAAAGGACCATAGGATGTTTAGAAACAGGGCAGTGGGCTGCTCAGATCAAGAAGGTCATCAGAAACAGAACACCCAGGCTGGATTTGTGAGGTAATACTGGGGGTCTGTGGTGGGATTGATTAAGACTTTTACACAAATGAGTATGTCTGTGTGTCCAACGGATGGGAAAGATTAAAGGGAGATGCCTGAAGTTTTTAGACGGTAAGGGACAACTTACTGGTTGTTTATGTCAAGAAAAATTAGGAAGTCACATTGATTTGGCAAGAGAGCGCACATGGCTTCAGACATGGCTGCTGTGGCTTACCAACAGGAAGGCTGAAAAGAAGGCCTGGAATTTGGAAGGGAGTTCAGACCAGGGATATCAATTTGGCAATTTCACATTTGGTAACCCAGGTGAGTAGTACTTCTCTGTCTTTGCCCTTGCCTCTTCTCCATGACCTTCTGGCTATTGGCTTCACCTTTCAGGCCCAGCCTAAGATTATCCTGGAACCAATGACTTGATCCTCATATCCCACAATCCTGGTATGTGCTTGTTCTCTGAGTTTTCAACTCTTGTAAATTTCTGAGTTTTTTACTTTCTGCATTGATTTCAGGCATGCCTAATGCATTCATGGTACTGTACCATCTCTGAGTCTTAGGACCTGTTAGGTAACTACTCTCCTCCCACATTTTGCTCAGTTCCAAAACTATTTATCCTATTCTGTAACAGAAAATGGCCACCACCAATCAGCCCCAGCCAGTAGACTTCAGTTTCTTAGTTGCCTGGGTAATAGTTTCTGTTCAAGCTCCAGTTGCTTCTGGTCTCTTAGAAATGGCTGGTCACTGTGATGTATAGCTTGTCACTATGATGCACACTGTATAAAACAATCCCAATTGAAAAGCCATTCTGATCTTGTACTTCCTGCTTGCTTATCCCATATATGCCCTAGACCACTAGAAAGCAGAGCCTGATATTTTGGGTGTAATCCCAATCAGTGCTTGTTGGCATAAACTAAATCTGCCTCCAAATCCTGGGTGTCATTTCAATGTTTCTGTTTGCCATTGCAATACCAATTCATTTCATGAGCCTTAGGGTAAGGATTCGTTGTGGAGCAACCACTCAACAGAAGACCTCTTCTTCCTTTCTTAAAGGAGCCAATGTAAGATCTACTTATATTTAACACTACCTATTTGAGACCACCTAACTTCCTAGATGCTTACTATCTTTGGAGTCTGGGTTAGATAAAAACAGTGTAGAAAGTGGGTCTAAAATCTTCATTGTTGGGTGAGGGGCTGGGTGGATCTCCCTCACAATACAATTCGAATTTTAAGCAAATTTGCAACAGTGCTAGCAAATCAGTTAAGACGAGTTAGAGTAAAATTTATGAAACCATGAAAAACAAGCCCTTCATTAAATTTTAGATCCAGGACCCTGTAGAAATCCACAAGATCATCAATACCCACTTCAAGAACCTGTACTCTGATAGGATGGAAAACACAGAAAAATGGGCAGATTCCTAGATACATATGAATTACCAAAGCTGAATCGAGAAGGTATAAAATTTCTAAATAATCCAGTATCAGTCAATGAAGTTGAAGAAGTAATTTAAAAACTACCAACAAAGACAAGCCTAGGAACAAGTAGATTCACTGCTGAATTCTGCAAGAAATTTAGAGATCTAAAGCCACTACTCCTCAAACTCTTTAATGAAATTGAAAGAGAAGCAACACTTCCAAACTCATTCCTGGAAGCAAGCATTACCCTGATACAAAAACAAGAGAAAGATCCAACTAAAAAAGAGAACAACAGGCCAATAATGAACATAGATGCAAAAATCCTCAGTGAGATACTGGCAAACAAAATGTAGCAAATTATCAAGAAGATTATACGTAATGACCAAATAGGATTCATCCCATGGATGCAGGGGTGGTTCAATATACGCAAACCAGTAAGTTCAATACATCACATTAACAGAACCATGGACAAAAACCACACGATCATCTCAATGGATGGAGAAAAACCATTTGACAAAGTCCAACACCATTCATGATAAAATCCTTACAGAAAATTAGAATGGAAGGTTTTTATCTCAATCTGATAGCCATCTATGACAAACCAATAGCCAACATCATACTAAGTGGACAAAAACTAAAAGCTTTCACTTGAAAATCAGGAACAAGACAAAGATGACCACTATCATCATTACTATTCAATATAGTTCTGGAAACATTGGCCAGAGCAATTAGACAAGAAAAAATAAAAGGAATAATGATAGGAAGAAATTAAATTATCATTATTTGCTGATGACATGATACTCTATATAGAAGACCTCAAAAACTCCATCAAAAGACTTCCAAATTTAATGAGCAAATTCAGTAGCATAGCAGGATTCAAAGTCAACACTCCAAAATCAGTAACATTCCTGTACACAAATAGCAAATTCACTGAGAGAAAAATTAGGGAAACAACACCTTTCACAATAGCATCAAGAAAAATGAAATATATAGGAATCAATCTAATGAAGAAAATGAAAGATGTATACATTCAAAACTACAGTACTTTCAAAAAAGGAAACTGAAAAAGATATAAAGAAATAGAGGGGCCAGGGATATAGCTCAGTGGCACAGGCACCTGCCTGGCAAGCACAAGGTTCTGGGTTCAATTTCTGGTACTGAAAAAAGAAGAGAGAAAGAAAGAAAGAAAGAAAGAAAGAAAGAAAGAAAGAAAGAAAGAAAGAAAGAAAGAAAGAAAGAAAGAAAGAAAAAGATATATCTTGTTCTTGAATAGCCACAATAGATTTAATGCAATCCCAACCAAAATACCAATAGCATACCTCATAGAACTAGAGAAAAACACCCTAAAATTCATTTGGAAACAGATGAAATCTACAATAGTAAAAGCAATTCTGGGTAACAAAGGCAAGGCAGGGGGTGTTACAACCCCCATCTTGAAATTATACTACAAAGCCACAGTGATAAAAACTGCAAGGATCCTTGGGTCTGGTTTGGGTTTTTTTGTTTGTTTTGTTTCATTTTGTTTTGGCAGCAACCTTGTTTTGGACAAAGGGACCAAACACCTTCACTGGAAGAAAGATAGCCTCTTCAATAAACTGTGCTGGGAAAACTGGATTCCCACATGCCAAAGATTAAACCTAGGTCCACATCTCTCACCATACACTAAACTAAAATTGAAATGGATCAAAGATCTAAATATTAGAACAGAAACACTTAATCTTCTGGAAGATAAAATAGGTAAAACTCTTGAAGAAATAGGTGTAGGAAAGACTTTATGAACAAAATCCAGATCACACAGGAAATATTACAAAGAATTAAAAGCTGGGATCACACCATATTAAAAAGCCTTTGAACGGCAAAAGAAACCACCAACAGAATGAAGAGACAACCCACAGAATGGGAAAAAAATTTTTACTAGTTGCTCTTCAGACAAAGAGCTAATATCTAGAATATATAAAGAACTCAAAATACTCAACTCCCCCAAATTTAAAGTCCCAATCAAAAAATGAGCATCTACAATGAATAGACACTTCTCAGATGAAGTACAAACAGAAAAAAAATATGAAAAAAATGTTCAACATCACTGGTCATTCATGAAATGCAAACTAAAATGATACTGAGATTTCATCTCACTCAAGAAAAAATGACTATCTTCAAGAAATCAGCCAGTAACAAATGCAGCAAGGCTGTGAGGAAAAAAGAACTCTTCACCATTGTTGGTGGCAGTGTAGACTGGTGCAACCACTGTGGAAATCAGTGTGGAGAGTCCTCGAAAAACTGAAAGTAGATGTTCCATTTGACCCAGTTATTCCCCTTCTAGATATCTTCCAAAAGAGTTAAAAGCATCATACCATAGCAATATATGCACACCCATGTATATAGCACTACAATGTGGAATAGCTAAATCTTGGAAACAGACCTGATGTCCATCAGCGAATCAATAGGTAAAGAATATGTGGTTTTTATATACAATGGAGTACAACTCCACCATAAAGGAGGATAAACTTGAGATATTTTTAGGTAAATGAATGGACCTTAAGACCATACTTTTTAAGTGAAATAAATTGGACACTTATGTTTAAATATCACATTGTTTTTCTTGTGGGGGAAACCGAAAGCACATGCGATACACATTGGGAAGTAGGAAGGAAATGTTCAAGTGGGAGAGGAACAAGGAACAGAGAGGGAGGAGTGAAGGAAGGTAAAAGGAAAAAATAGAATAGAAGGAAACAATGGAAAAACTTTTGGAAAAAAGGAGGGGAGGAAGGGCTGAAGGGAGGGAGAGGAATGGGGAAAAAAGAAGCAAGATGTATCCTTTACAGGTACAAACTCCCTATGACGAATGCAATCATTATGTATATCATTATGTGTACTGATAAAATCAATTAAAAAATAAATTTTAGATCCAGGAATATACAGTAGTAGAAGTATAAATATACAAATAGCTACTTCTTCATCTAAAACTGAACTTGAATCTACAGAATTTAAGGCATCTCCCAAGAAAATAATAAGGATTTAAGAGATCACAATAATAAACACTGGGATTGGAATAAACACTGGGACTGGGTAATGAGCCAATTTCAGATCTGAAAGATGGCAAGCAAGAATTAATCTGAAGACACAAAAAGATTCCTATCTCATAAGAATCTTAAGCTTTTTAAGAAAAGGTGCTTATTGGATTCGACAGTGGAATCATACGTCCGTATCAGGTGAAAACAGTCTGCACATTCCTAATCACTAATTAGTCATTTTTCCAGGTAATGGAAGCTCTCATTCTTGTGCCACTTAAAATAAATAAATAAACAAAAAGAATGGTGCAGGAAACTATGCATTCTCACAACCAGTTTAGAAGAAGACGATGTTTTTTCAAATCTCTTTTTCCCAAAGATGTGGGTACCGTTTTCTCTTTCTTGCTAGGTTCACTGAGCATAGCTCCTTGTTCTCTCCCCTTTCAATGGCAAGCTTAACCAGGTAAACAAGTTGCTTCTCTGGTCAGGTGGCAGCACGGACCAACACTCAATAGTGCATTAAACAGCAGAGTCCATGACATTGACTTGGCTGCTGGCTTTTCCTACGGCAGGTGAGATCAGAGGAGCTGCTGCCGTGGGGGAGAAGGGACATTCCCACATCCTGCACAGCCTCAGGGAAGCTGTTGCCTACAGAAAAGTCACACCTCCCTGAAGTGGCTCCAGAGGACGCACTCTACGCATGCAGGGGTCACTGAGCAGTGCTGACTTGACCATGCACGGCATCCACAAACACGTCACATCTGTCCTTGCTTCTCACTGGCCAGCTGGGTACACACGGCCCTTAGAGGTCAGTTCACTGCCACCACCCAGTGGTGCTCTATCCTCAACTGCAAGACACTTCCCAGTCCCCAGAGGGAACTGTTTCCCCGCCTTCTGAACTAACCCCTGAGAGTACAAGGAGCTCCCCCATGTCTGGCTTTTGCACAGCTGGCTTCAAGCATGAAGATCACGCATCGCATGGCAGCTCCTAGCTGGGCAAACTCTATGCCGTGTATGTCAAAGGTCCCCTGGGTGTCTTTTTTTTTTTTAATTAACTAACTTTATTGGTCTCAAGTGTCTTACTTAATAAAAACAAAATTGCCTGGTGAGGGTCAGAGTCATTTCAACTGACATTTTACCTGGTTCTTTGACATCTTCTTTGGTCTTGGATGCCTGAAACCCAGACAAGAGAGTAACATTAATATATTGCTAATAATTTCTTTACATTAAGAAAATGACCCTAGGATTACCCTGGAGATACAGAGTACACAGAAACCATAAAGAAAAGCTAAAGTGATGGGGCTCTTGTATGCATCTGGGGCTGCATGGCATAGCATAGCCACTTACTAGTCACAATAATCATTGGTGAAAATGAGACATAAATAAAAGAAATCCCAATTTACATCAAGTGGGATTTTATTTTTGTGTTTTGAGACGGGATCTCTCTAACTAACCTAGGCTGGCCTGGAAATCACAATCGTCTCGTCTCAACCTCTCAAGTGCTGGGATTACGAGCGTTCACCACTACACATAGCGCTGTTCAAAGTGTCTGGGGTACAGGGTAAGATGTAAGTCAGACAAACAGCTCAGCTCATGATGTTTCCCCATTTAACATTTACTGTTTACTATACAAGCAGAATGGTTCCATGTCTTCAAAGAAGTCGTTTCATTTAATCCTCACAAGAACCTGACAATCTCCCCACGTTTACTTACACTTGTTGAAGTTTTCTCCTTAGAGACTGGGACTTCATCTGGAGTGGGGGGCAGCTGGACAGTCAACTGGAAAGTCCCCTTTCGTGGCAAGACTAACTCGTGACTCGTTTTTTGCAGAACTGTCTGCCGAACTGAAATGTCAAAAAAAAAGTCAAGCGACAAGCAGTCTTCATTTATATAAGTATCCCATGATGTCCACTGGCTTCCTCACTTTCAGTCAGTGGCTCAGCTAGTTTCTCAAGAGACACTACATACAGTACAAAGAAGGAAATTTTAGCAAGCAGATGTGGATTTGCAGTTCATCCTCCAACATATTTTAAAGTAAATAATGCTGGAGTTTGGACATGGAATGTTCCACAAGGGCCCAACCCTGAAATGTTAGTTTCCAGCCTCTGAGCCAATGGGAAGGGGTGAAACCTTTAAGAGGCAGAGCCTGGTGAGAGTAAGGTAAGTCGCAAGTGCCAGCCCTTGAAGGGGAAAGGGAACCCCATCTCCTTCCTCTCCCTTCCTTTTCCCCTTCCCACCATAAGATGAGGGCTTCCTCTTCCAACTACTCCCACCATGATATACAGCCTTGCAGTGGACCCTGCAGCAACAGGCCAAGTGATCCAGGACTGACCCCTCCAAAACTACTGAGCAGAACTATTTTCTTTTTAAAAATTGCTTATCTCAGGTATTTTGTCACAGTAAGGGTAAGGTGACTAACAAACACATTTAGTGTGTTCTTTAATAGGCATTGCTACAAAAATCTCAGTCTTTTCATTTACTAATGAGGTTAGTGGAGATTGTTTTGTATCAGTTCAGATTAAACTGAAGAAAAATTGTAAAGAACCACAGTGCTTTTAACACAGGCGCTCAAAAAGGTGATAATATTCATTCTACACTAATGTGACATAATTAAAGCAACCCTCCTGTAGAGCCAGGGCAGACCTGGTGCTGGGACATGACATGAGGAAAGCCACATTTTCTGAAGGGATTCAGGTGGCCATGAGAAAAATGACCTGGAGCCTAGGTAGAAAGCTGTTTCAGCCAATTCGTTAACCTGTAATTATAAGGGCCTCCCATCTGATAGTAAAGGGAGTAGAAAAGAAATAAAGAGTGAGAGCCAGAGATTTAGCTCAATGACATAAGTGTCTGCCTGGCAAGCTCAAGGTCGTGAATTCGATCCCCAGTACCAAAAAGAAAAAAAAAAAAAAAAAAAGAAAAGTGAGACTTACAAATAAAAAAATCAGAAATAATTAGTACAGGAGGAAAGTGGGCACCAGTGAACAAACTGAACAGTGGAAAAAAGAGGACAAACAGTGGACAAAGACCTGAATTTGACCTTCAACTCTGCCACAAACTAACAAAGTGACTGTAAGGCATTGCTTTAACTTCTCTGGAATCTGTTTCCCCACTCAAAGTGGGGAAAGTCTATGATTGCTTTCTGCAGTACCATCAAGAATAATGCAAAGCTGAGGATTTAGCTCAGTGGCATAACAACCGCCTGGCAAGTGCAAGGTTCTGAGTTCGATTTCCAGTACCACCCGCCCCCATAAAAAGAATAATGCAAACATGAATTGAAGTTACCAGAAGGAGCAGTCAGACGAAAAAAAGGGAAACCAGTGTCACTCAGACCATGCAGAAAAGGGAAAGAGTGAGTTAAGGGAGGAGGCACACTCAGCATGGTCAGAGTGCAGAGGGCAAGGAGAAAGTGATGTTTGCTGGTACCCTGATGTTTGTAGCTGCAGCTCTGGCACAAGTGTCTTGGTTACTTTTCTCTCATTGCTGGGACAAAATACCCACCACCCAAAATGAAGGAAGGAAAGGTTGATTTAGCTGTTTGTGGAGGTTTCAGTCCATAATCAGCTAGCTGCAAGGCAGAGTTGCATGGCACTGGGGCAACACTTCAAGGCAGCAGCCAGAGCAAAAGGAGGAAGAGCAACCCTCCTTTTCTCCCTTATATTATACACAGGCCACCCCTACCCTCCTACAGGGCAGTGTAGCACTCACAAAATCTCTATGCCTTCCTCTTGCACAGGATAAAGACATTTACAAAGTAAGGCTCCCTGCTAAGTTAGTTAAACTTCTAAGTTTCTCAAGTTGACACAATGTACCAACCCTAAGAACAAGTGTTGGTAACAATGCTGTGGTCTGGTGCAGCTGGCCTGATGATGTCAGAGTCTCTCATAATGAGGGGGACCTTTGGGTTGCATTCATTTTATTATTTCCGAGAGTTCGTGCTGTGGTTTATATCTAAAATATCTTCCCAAATTCTCATGTGTGTGGAAGGTGACAGGATCATGGGGACACAACTCACCAATTTATTAACTCACTGATGAGTCCACAGCTAAATGTGAGGTGGAGCCTGGTAGGAAGAGGCAGCTACTAGGGGTGTGACCCAGAGGGTGGCTCTCCTTCCCCAGCTCCTCTCTTCTCCCTCTGCTTTCCAGCTGCCGTGGATTGAGCCCCTCCCATTTACCATGCCCCCTGACCTGCTTCTGCCTTAGAATGAGCTGATCATAGACCGAAACCGTGAGCCAAAATAAGCCTCTCCTCCTTCCCACAGGAGATTGGATATTTTGTCCACTGAGAGAAAAGTGGTTAAGACATGTTGACAAATTCCTGTTTAGGACTCTAAATGTGTCAGCCTTTTCTCTAATTGTACACACTCTGTATGGGCACAAATATTTCAAGAGAGTCAATGTTGTAATATCAGTGCTGTGAGGAAAAAGAGCAGAAACTCTGGTGTCCACCTTCCCTTGCCCACACAGGACGTTTCCCTCCTGCACCAACCTCTGCAGGAGACAATTTGAGTGACTCCCCTTGAATGCAGAACAATTGCTGTAACATTAGTCTCATTTCCATATACTGATGTGTACAAAGTAGGCTGTGCTATTCCCCTCTCTCTTCAACTGGCTCTAGGTAATGCAAATAAGGCCAAGTGAAGAACTGATATGTAATCTCTGAGGCAAATCTGACAGTCTCCTGTTTCCTCACATAATGCTCTCTGTAAACGACCCGAGCACAGCCGGATGGCAGAGCCAGTCAGCTCCAGGAATGTCAACTGGGTATGAGCCTCAAAATAAAGAGGTTATGAGTCCCCAGGGCACAAAAGTTTACCTATCAGAAACTGAAGCAACAGCCTCCAAAAACAATTCAAATGCTACTTTAATTAAATTATGCAGCTTGATCCTTCTCTATGTCATTCTCCCTGCATTTTACAAATATGCTTTTCTCCCACCTGGCAGCCAGCTCAAGTTACTTGCCAGCCTCACTGTCACTCATCCTCAAGCCACCCCCTTCTTCACCGGATGATAAATTCTAGGAGAGGCCTTGGATCATGGCCTTTGTCTCCATATCCTCACTTGGATCGGGCTCATGACTCCTTGGCTGCCCTTAACTTTGACTACGTCTTGGTGTCTTTACTCTGGCCATGGGTTGCATTGGAGGTGGTAGACTGGAATTAACTTGCCAGGATTCTAATAACATTTCAATGGGATTACAAATATAACTTTCTGGATTGTGAGGAGGACTGGTAAAGGGATTATAATATTCAGATTACAATATTCAATATTTGGGCTACAATAAATCTCAGATCATCTATGTTTCATTTTATTTAAGTAGGTGGGCTTCTTTACCCCAAGGGGTCTGACAATAAGCAGGAGCTCGATTGTGACCAGAAAGTATGACAAAATGCACACATCCAAACAAGGGTTTAAAATGTTGTCAGGGGCTGATGGTACAGACAGCTCAGTGTGAGAGCACTTGCCTAACATGTGTGAAGAAAAAAGAAAAGGAGGAAGAGGAGGAGGCAAAGAAGGAGAAGAAGGAGGAGTTGGGGGAATAATCAGTTTTTCTCTATAAAATCAGGTAACTCTAAAAGCCAAATACCACTTCCTATTCATTCCTATTTGCTATATGCCACTCTACAGGGGAGCACTGGTAGGCTCATTTGTACTCTGGCTACTGGACGTTTATATGAATGAGGTCGTTTTGCTGTGGGCCTGCACCTGTCCAGGCCACTTCCTCACGTGGAGGGTGCAGGGCAAGAGTGAGCTCTCTCGGGAAACCATGCCCCGCAGGACTGCCAGGATTGGCTGTTCACTGTCAGCAAATTCTTGATGACTCCATACTTGACAAAGAGGTTCCCAAGAAGGAAACTGAAACTGAAAAAGGATTTCCCCCACCCTAAGAATTCTGACCAAAAACATTTCCCATAGATTTTGAGCTCTGAGCTTAGGAGAAAGGGAAACTGGGCCACTGGACCCTCTGAGGTGCAGGAGGAGGGGCAGGGGCCTGCAGCTGTGAATAAGAAAGTAGCCTTACCGATTGCTGTTTACCGTTTAAGTCATGTACCATGTTCATTGCTTTGTTTTGATTGACTTTACTCTGTTTTGTTTTGTTTGGTTGTATTCTTTTCAAAACAAAATTAAAAAAAGAAAGAAAGCAAGCCTCACAGGGAGGCTGCTTGTATTCTTATGCTGCTGATAATTTGTATGATTATTTCCATTTTTGTCGATTTTGCGTTATTAGCAGACCCCAGAGATTCTCCAAGTTCACGCGCTGGGGTCACCTGAGGGCTGGTTCCCACCCACCCACACTCACAGCTGGACTCTCTCCAACAGAGCCGCCCAGGTCCCTGGCTCACTGCCCTCCAGGGCTTCAGACGCCGGTGGTCTGGGCCCACAATTTGAGCGTCAGGGCTGAGGCTGGTGGGACCCTAAAAAAGGAATCCCTAAGGGCAGGTGGGATCCTGATGTTGACAGTTGGAATCCACCTGGGCAAGTGACAGGCTGGGCAATGACTCAGCTACTCAGCCAGCTTTCTGGATAGTCCCTCGTGAAGGCGATCCTTGGAAGAGACTGTCCTTGGTTTTCCATAAATAAAGGGTCTCCTGTCCCCTTCCTTCAAACCTATCTGTATGCCCTTCTCTTTCTGCGCCATTTCCCTGCTGGGCCATTCTAGTCGCTCCAACTGCAGAACTCTCTAAGCCTCCCCACCTCTCTTCTGGCCCAAAAGCTTCTCCTTGTTCCAGGCGAGGCCAATGGGGCTTGTCTGCGTCCTGAGCGATGAAACCCGGTAGACACCAGAAGGACGCAATCCGTGTGCCCCTGCCTCGCTTCCCGGGTAGGAACAGGGCTGGGAAGGTGGGGAGAACTCAGCCCTGCAAGCCCGGGAGGAGGAAACTTCCTAACGCACCGTCGCCTCCGAGCATCATCCGCGCAGCCAATCTGTGGGCCACCCTGAGACTGGGAGGTGGCAACAGATGGCGGAGCGCGTCTTCTCGGTAGGGCGCAGTGCGTTGTTGATCTGTAGCGCCTGGCCTTTCCCTCCCTGCGCGGACCACAGCGAAGCCCGTATTTACACCCAGACTGCATGACTTTGGGCAGCACCACTGCCCTTCCCTAAGTAACCCTAGAAAAAGTCTAGAAGTCCTGGGAACCTCCGTGACCCGTGAGGGATTATTAAGAGTTCTCATTTTTCTTAGTGTCCCCCCCACAATAATAGCAACAGGGAAAGAAAGAAAAAAAAAAGCATCAGGAAGGACAGAGACAATCGCTTGCCTATTTCCTCCCGCACCTCCCCAGCCCAGGAGGAACGCGCCGGGGCGCAGCGCGCAGAGGAACCGCGGCGTCCGGGCGCGCTCCAGTCCTTCCCTGCCCCCCAACTCCTCGACGCCACCCCTGGCGCCGGGCGGACCCCGCAGCCGCGGCCCAGACCCCGATCTGCTCGGGAGAGCGAGCGGGCCGCCCCTCCTCGCCTCCCCGTGCGCCCCTCACCGTCCTCGGAGAAGAACACCAGGAAGCGCGACGGGTTCTCGGGGTCTCTGCGGACCTCGCACTCCCCGCCGCCCCCGGATCGCTTCGGGCTCTGGAAGTACGACTGCAGCTTGGTGCTCAGGTTCTTGGGAGGGTCGGGGCCCCAGGACCCCTGGACCAGCAGAGGGAAGGCCCGGGACGCGGCCATCCTGGACTTCGCTGTCCCCGACTGCGGGGCTGCCGCTACTCCGGGAAGTCGACGAGGCCGCTTTCAGTTTCGTTTCCTAGAAAAAACGCTCCGGGCCTGAGTTTCTGTCTGCAGCTGAGCCGCCCAGGATGCAGAACCTCGCCAAGTGCACACCCTCTTCTCCGGCCTAAGGGCTGCTCACCTGCCCCGGCGGCTCGGGTCACCGGGCGGCCCGGGTCACCGGACGGCGGACACCCAGAGGTCGGTTCATGTTGGAAATGCCACAAGCCGACGACGTCCTGCAAGGGAATCAGAGGCCAGCAAACTGGGATCTTCCTAAGACGTTCATTTGGAAACTGCTTTCAACAATCAGTGTGCTTATCAGTGTACTTATCGTTTTCCTTCCTTTGAGTGTTGCTTTCCGAGCCATCAGTATTACGTGTCTAGAAACGTGAGAGAAACGACACACTCCCAGATTTTAGGAGGGGCCATGTGAAAAGACACAGTTCCTGCCCTCACTGAGTTCAGCAGGTGTGGGGGACAGGGGAGTTGTGACTCTAGGAAGGACTATTCAGGTGTTCCGGAACAAATGAGCAGGACAGGCACCTGGGCCTATGAGAGATGCAGGGATGAATGCGGGGTTTAGAAGGAGTTCAGGGTGCCTCTGGCGGCTGCTGGAGACTGGAGTAGAGGGAGAGAGGCCAGCAGCCCAGCCGCTGCTGGAGTGCTGAACGCCGGAGGCAGGGCTTGCTGCGCTGGAGAGCGAGTGGCTGGAAGTGGTATCATCTTCGAAGGACAGCCAGTGGGGTGGCCAGAGCAGTGAAAGAGAAGCCGGAATTGTGTGTGTGTGTGTGTGTGTGTGTGTGTGTGTGTGTGTGTGTGTCCCAGGATAAAAGAGTGTTTCCAGTCAGGGGGAGGCGCCCACACTTTAGAGCTACCAGGACAGCAGTGATTATCACTCAACTACGGCCCAAGCAGCCTGGTTTTCTGGGGAGGGGTAATGGGAGGGAGTGAAGGAAGCTGAGGCAGTAAGGGCAGCCAGCTCTGAAGCTTGACTGGAGAGGAAGGAGCTGGGCAGTCGCTAGATGGCTACAGGAT
>RJWT010005471.1:0-30921 GCA_004365215.1 Cuniculus paca | reverse complement strand
TTCAATCTCTGGTACCAAAAAAAAAAAAAAAAAAAACAGGTCTTCAAAACAAGATAATAGGGAATTAACAATGGTTACCACCTTCAGAAGGAGACCGCCCATAGATGCTACATTGTGTATTGTTATTCTCTGAATAGATGATCAGACCAGCAGCCCTAGACCTGCAAAGTCAGTGAAACACTAAACACCACCAGCATCAAGTTGCATTTTTCCTCAATAGCTATCATCACAGCCTGTGTTTCTCTGGATCAGCTGGTTGCTTACAGGGGGGTTGGCTCTTGTTTCCCAGCCCGTGTGCCAGAGAGGCTGGGGTCTGGCTTTCCCCCCGGCAGTGGCGGCCCATGCATGGCACTGGTTGGCAGGGAAGGCTTGTTTGTGGGTAACTTTTTGTTGTCTTTCCCTGCAGTCTGTAAATTGTCACAGGAGAAGGCTGGGGTCTACTGTCCCCCTGGCGACCTATTCATGGTGCTGGTTCACAGGGAGGGCTTGCTTCTTGGTGGTTTTTTGTTCTGTTCCACTGCAGTCCACGAATGGCGCTGACTCACAGGAAAAGGTTAGGGTTTGGTTATCCCCCGGTGGCGACGGCCTTTTTTCATGGTGCTGGTTCGCAGCAAGGGCTTACTTCTTGTTGACTTCTTGTTCTCTTCACTGCAGTCCCTGAATGGCCTGTTTTGGTTTTTTCTTTTTTCTTTTTTTTTTTTTTTTCACCTTTTTTGAGACAGGGTCTCACTATGCAGTTCAGGCTGACCTTGAACTCACTTTGTAGCCCAGGCTGGTCTTGACCTTGCAGTGATCCTCTTACCTCAGTCTCCTGAGTGCCAGTCTCTTACATGAGGGCTGCTCTTCGTTTCCCAGCCTGTGCACCCAAAGGGGCTGGCATCTGGCTTTCCCCCCCCCAGCAGCCCATGCATGGCACTGATTCACAGGGAAGGCTTGCTTCTTGGTGACTCTTGTTCTCTTCCCCCACAGTCAGCGAATTAAAGCTCTTATCTTACTCTATTGGGATTTTTTGTTTTTTTTAAGTATGTCTACCACAAAAGTGTAGTCCTTGAAAGCAGGAATTTTGGTCAATGCCGACTGGGGAGGGAGAACTAGACCCACCCCACCAGAAGTAGCGCAATGCTGGGGCCGCCCTGGGACCCGGACATCCAGAGCCAAGCCTCTCCCCCTATCATGTTGTATTTTAAATAAATAAATAAATACTTTTTAAAAAAAGAAAGCAGGAATTTTGTTTCTCTAAGTACATTCAACATTAGTCCTGTAATATAGAAAGCACAGAGTTAATATTGTACAATTACTGAAAGTAAAATATTTCAAAGTGAACTAAAATTTCCTTTATTTCTTGCTAAGGCTTCAACTTCCCTGTAGAATTCTGAAGTAACCTTTGCTAATGAGGATGTCTGATACTATTGCTATAAAGGATGAAACTGAAACAATGAAGGATTTGGAGGCAGAAATGAAAGATACAACTACCGTTGAAAATCTTATCAAATCAGAAAACTATGGGAAGATTTTGGCAGAGAAGAATGAACGCTATATTGACAACAATATTGATTTGCAGGTAAACGGGATTTTCTTTGCAATGACAAGTATCCAATACTTAACATACCGTTATGTTGCTTTTTTATATGAAAGACATTTTTCTAAATTCTAAAAAGTTAACTGAATGTTTGGGACATATTTATTATAGTGTTTTAGTCACCTGGATTAGCTTGCCAACTGTTAGCAAGTGCTTTGCTTGTATCATACAATGTAGTTCCTTGTTTTGTTTTTGGTATGCAAACTGTGTTTTTATTGGCTTTCTACTTTTTCTTTCATTCCACCCTCTCCCTAACTACCAATGTTGTGAAAATTCAGAATATAACCTAAGAGCTCCTAGAGAAAAGACAGATTGAACCTGCAAAAGATCTGTGGATAAAAATAGCCCAGGGGCAGGAGTTGATTCTCAGTAAATCAAGTCATGATTAAGTAGAGAGGTTGTTGGAGATGTGTCATTTGACATGATAGAGTACATATATGATACTTGAAACTAACCATTGAGGAGAATTGTAATTCCAAACATAGATGGAAATTGAATTGACTGATACATTCAAGTTAAGTGAAAAGGGTTTCAAGTAGTATTTCAGGTATTCATCTTGTTTTTTGTAAGATTAGTTATCACAAAATGAAAGTCTTAACAATTCTAAAACACTTTTTTGGAAGTTATTTGTGGATCAAGAAATGGAGCACAGCATGGATGGGTGAATTTTCTATTCTACAAGGTAGCCAAAGCTATCCTCTGCTGATACTTAACTGGCCAAAAGACTGGGCTGGAGGATCCAGAAGTGCTTCCCTCACATGTCTGGCACCTCAGTTGAAATGGGTGGATTCACCTGGATCTAGGAATACCTGTCCTTCACTCATTCCTTCATAAACTTTGTTTATGCTGTTATCTACTGGATACCATGTTAGACAGTGATAGCAGTGCCTTTAGCTATAAAAAATCATTTAAACCCTTCTGACTAAATATAATCAAATAGTAATTATCTAAGGAATTAGGAGAAATAACACATTTTTCCAGTCATTTCAGTAATAGCCCTTTTTAAAAAACACCAACAAATTGCCATGACTATAATCAGTACTCAGTAATGTCAGCATGCCAGATACCCTGATTGCATCAGAGAAACCTGTAAAATTCTATTGCATTTTTTATTTAAAGAATAAAATGTTTCATTTTAGTCTCTTTTCTACATCTAATGTACATTTACCTAGGTCATGCTTATCAACAAATTCTTAACTTGTATTATTCCATTCCCTGTCCTCTGTTTTGTAACCCATAACAGGAATATCCTGATGGCCACTATCTTAATCATGGCTCTATTGTTTGTACTGTGGGAAAATTTCATGTTACCAAAACTTTTTTTTTTCAGTATTGGGGGTTGATTCCGGGGCCCCATGCATACGAGCCAAGTGCTGTTCCACTGAGCTACACCCCCAACCTAAGATTTATTGAGAACCTATTCTGTGTCAAGGCAGTACCATAGTAAACAAAGACAGGAATGGTTTTTCAGCCTCATGATCCATATAACATCTAAAAATTGGAAAGAAGAAAAATATTATACATAATAATTTTTTATTAATCTGCAGAATGATATATTCACTATTTTTGTTTTTTTGTTGTTGTTGTTGTTAGGTATGAGAATATTGACTTGAGTTTTGGAGGTCTTTATGTAATACAAATTGGGAGTGGAAGTCAATAAAACTAGAAAGTAATTTCTCCTATG
Source organism: Cuniculus paca (assembly GCA_004365215.1). Classification (NCBI taxonomy): domain Eukaryota; kingdom Metazoa; phylum Chordata; class Mammalia; order Rodentia; family Cuniculidae; genus Cuniculus; species Cuniculus paca. The sequence goes on along the minus strand of RJWT010005471.1, from coordinate 27,658 downwards.
TTTTCGTTAAAAATAATGTATAAAAATCAACAGGTTATATATTAGCAAAGAATAATATTTTATGTAATAAAAGTCTGGTTATTATTGTATTATCTTTGAAGCTTAATGTGAAGAGAGCTGCTTAAATTCTACTCAATATGTCATCTTACTTTGGTACTGCTAAGTAAGGTACTGTCTAAAGGTTGTATATGTATACAATCCCAAACGTATATTGGAACATTCAGGCAAATCTCCCCCAACTGTGTGTTACCATTAGAATGAGCAATCGGAATTTGTCGTTACCCTGGCTGTAAAGGAAATAGAGCTAGTTTTCCTTAACAAGTAGGCCTTAGTTGGCTGAGTGCATTAGTACCTTCTAATGTATACAAATCAGTTAAAGTTGCCATTTATTGTTTCTCTAGCAAGCCCTTTGATAATCAAGATGACAATCTTACATTTTACATCCACCAAATCAACTTTAATACATTTCTTTAAAAGAGAATGGAGAACCAGATAAAGATAAGCGGTAAGAAAGCAATACAGTGCCAGTCTTTTTTGTCTTTTTGAGACCGGATCTCAGTATGCAGTTCAGGCTAGCCTTGGGCTCACTTTGAAGCCCAGGCTGGTCTGGGACTTGCAGCAGAATTACAGGAGTGTGCTACCACGCCTGGCCCACCAGTGCCAATCTTATAAGGCTGTCGGAAAAACTCAGGTCACAAGAATATACTTTTTCAACAATGAGTGAGGTGGAGTAGGCAATAAATTCCTTAATTGATAAAAGAAACATGCTAAGATGTTTCTTTCTAAAGAATTAAATAAAAGCCTTTTTATATAAAATCATCCAGATCATCTTCATCATTTTCCTATTTTTTAGACAAAGATTTAAAGGATGTATCATAGATTTAAATGATGTACCTAGTACATGGAGCCTAACAAATAGTGGATACTATCAGTAATATTATCATCATAATGATCACAATTATTATAAATTATATGACCAGTAGTACAACTAAATGGCTTCTCAGACTTGTCCCTTTTTATGGCAAGCACTCTACCACTGAGCTACATCCCCAAGCCCTACTTGTCCCTTTTTTGTCATGGAAAGTAGAATTTTCTTTAGTAATAAAAATGAAGTGTTTTTTGACCTAAACTCTGTAAAATTTCAATGCAGTAATTCCAGCTTCTGTTAGTCCTATTTATATGTTGTACTTTTGTCTTGCATTAATATTTAATGAGTTCGTTTTTCTTAGGTTTAGAATTCAGTTCCCATAGTACACTTCCGTTTTTAAAAATATTTCTAGGATCTGGTACTCTTTCTATTAAACTTGATTGCATGCACATATACTTACAAGCATGTTTGCTTTTCATAGTGCTTTACTGACATGTCTAAGGATTTTCATACATTGTGAAGACATAGAAATACTGTTACACACTATTTTTTTACTTTGATGATTTTCATGTATATCACCAATAAGATAGGAAACTGGAGGCTCTGTGACTTTTTTTGAGGGCCTAAGACACAGGCCATTGCATTTTAAGCCTCTGTCTATGGCACAAAGGATTAAGTGATGAAAACAAACTAGTGCAGTGGTGGTGAACCTATGGCATGTGTGTTGTTTGGTTTTCTTTTAAGACAAAACATACTAATGTCTGAGTTGTTTTTCCTAAATCAAAACCTCAGTGTTCAGGTTTAATTGCACTGTTGGCACTTGGCAATAAATAAGTGGGTTTTGCATTACAGTTTGGGCACTTGTCTCTAAAAGGTTTGCCTTTATATGAGCTGATGATTATACTTAGTTTGCTACCTTTTTGTTTTAAATGATAACCAAGTTTATTTGAAAAAGTGAAAGTGGGCTTCTCGTGGTGGTGCACAGCTGTAATCTCGGGAAGGCTGACGCAGTAGAATCGCTGGGAGTTCAAGGTCAGCCTGGGCTGCAAAGTGAGTTCAAGGCCAGCCTGAGCTGCACTGTGAAACCCTTTGTCAAAATGACAAAAAAAAGGAAAAGTGAAGAGTGAGGAAGGAAGTGGCTTTGCAGAACTAGCTTGGGCCAAGGAAAAGAGGGGGAAAGAATAGATAAAGTACACCTTGGAGAATACGTGGTGGGCTGTTGTGAGGAAAGCCATGATAGCCTGTTAGCTTATGTTTTTAAATTAGCTCTCTTGAATTAGAAACTTAGTTTTATTATTTCAGTAGAGACCTTACTAGCACAGTATTGATAATTACTAAGCTCTTCAAGGTGTACAAAATCCAAGTTGAAAAGTTTCAACTTACTTTGTTCATAATAATTAATTGCAAATGAAAAATAGCTTCCTTTTTGAAATAAGTCATATTTTCTCTTGAGGGATATTTTGATTGGTAGTTATTTTTACATTACTACATTGTGTAACCCATGATGGTTACTCTGATCTTAGTTTTTCACCAAACTGTAGTAGCTGGTGGCTCTGACAGTATATTAATATGAACTTAAAACTGGTATTCTATTAAAATGTTTCACATTCTGCACCCATTTGTTGCCCTAGTTGTCCTGTACTTCATGATGGAAAAATGTCAGTTATAAACTGGGTACTTTGTCTGCTATGTCTTTAATTCATGCTTAATTAGCATTTCTCTGAACTAGTAAAGGTCTCTTAAACTGCTACATTTTTACTGTGACATTGAAGTTCTGCTAGAGGTGAAAAATGTGCCCCAAATAAATAAAATCCATCTTTAATATATTTGTATGTGAAAGTAGGAGAATTCCCATTTTAAAGCCAATTCTAGTTACTAAACTGGTAACACAAATATGGAATAAAGGGTAATTTGATAAACAGAACTTGTTTCCTCTGCTTTGTTGTGGTGTGTGCATGTGTGTATGGCAGATTTTCTAGTGTATATTTTTTCTAGTATAATGTAAATTTTGTTCTTTGCTATTCGAAAGGAAATAATAAGTAATTATACTGAATAATGCCACATCAGCAGTTTATGGTTTACTTAAGCAGTCATGTATTTCTCTTACTGTGTAACAAATTACCATTGATTTAGAAGATTAAAACTGTTTATCAGTTCACAGTGGACTCAGCTGTGTTCTCTACTTAGAGATTTATAAGGTCAAAATCAAAGCTATTAAGACAGGCTGAGCCCTTTTTTCAAGAATCTGGGGAAGAATTTGCTTTAAAGTTTATTCTGGTTGTTTGAAGCCTTCTGTTTCTTGCAGCTGTTGGTCTTAGATCCATGTTTCAAACTGGCTGTCTAGCTCTCTGCTTCTAAAGGCTGCCTGTGGACCTCCAGAGTCCTCTCTGTCTTCAAAGCCAATGCTGATGTGAATCTTTTGAATCTGACCTGCCTTATCGCTACCAACCAGAGAAAACTCTCAGCCTTTGAAGGGCTCACATGATTGGGTCAAATTCATCCAAGTCTTAAATTTGTATCTATGGTCAGTTTACTTGGGCTTAGTTTTTTCTGTAAAAATTCCTATACAAGAGTACTTAGCATTTGATTAAATATCAAGAAGATAGGGGTTTTTCAAGCTATCTTTAGAAGTCTGTCTACCACACATGTATGTAATCCACAATGAAAAGTTTTTATAAGCGTCATGCAGTGTGCACTGCTCTAAGATTCTGAGCCCTTGACTTCTATTTAGCTATGTTGAAGCTCTGATTTTGGACCAAAAGGTCTTTAAGACCAGGAACTATATCTTACTCATTCTTCCCTGGTACCTAGCAAGTGTGTGCTGTATAGTAAGAACTCAGAACATATTAGTTAAAGGAAGTTAAATTAAGGTAGTTCTACATCTCTTGTCTTTGCTCATCTGTCTTCATCTTCACCCAAGGCTATTTGTAAATTAAAACTTAGATAGTTAATTCATGTGTAAGTTGATAAATATTCTAAAACATTTTTGTGGGAACAATATACAGCCCCATTTTCATTTTACGGATTATAAATAAGTTACCATCTGATATGGTAACTATTAATAATCTTTATTTTTCATGACTAGAAACCCAGCAGTAGGACATTGATTTTCTAATATCTAGTATTTCATGGTTTACAAAGCCTTTTTTGTTTAATCCAGCCATTCATTGAGTCATTTCAAGAACCCTGTGAATTAAGTGCAAATGGTATCAACTTTTATACAGATGAGAGTAAACAAATAATTTGATAAGGGCCACCTACTAATAAGCAGTCAGAAATTTTCTGCACATGAGTACAGCGTTTTGCCAGTTCTTTTTATTTTAGACCTCTTTAATAGGTTTTACATTATTGAATCTTACAATTGTAAGGAATGAAAGCAGAGGACAAACGTAAGTCACAAATTGTTTTTGCTTCCTTGGCTTCATCTAGTAATGTGCATTTTTCTAGTATTTGTTATTTTTCTCCCATTTTTTCTTTTAAGACATGGCTCTATGATAACGTAACTTCTTTTACTTCTGTTTTTAAATGTGAGTTACATACAGTTAGAAATCCTCTTCAAATTAAATCAGAGAGCAAGTAGAAACAAGGCAATACGAACATGCAGATGCCATCTAAGGCAGCACTGCCATGTGTACCTGTGTGCACATATGTGCATGTACTGTATATGTGTACCATTTCTTCTATAAGAAACAGGAAATCATTTTTCTTTTCTATCCTGTTTTTTGGGGTTTTTTTTGTTTTTTGGCGGCACCGGGGATTGAACTCATGACCTCGCACTTGCCAGGCAGGCGCTTAGGCCACTGAGCTAAATCTCCAGCCCTTGTCTTTTTGAGACAGGGCCTCACTATGCCGTTCAGGCTGGCCTTGAGCTCACTTTGTAGCCCAGGCTAGTCTGGAACTCACAATGATCCTCCTGTCTCAGCCTCCCGAGTGCTGGGATTACAGGCATGCGCCACCACACCGGGCTCTATGCCATTTTCCTTTTCTCATTTTCATTGTTGATTTTTGGTGATCCATGGTAAAAATCCTAATACCATGCTTCTTTAAAGATCTTTGGACTCTTAATAAGAGCATAACATCAAGGTACTGTAGAAGGCTTTTCTGGATGTTAGAATAAAGCAGTAACACTTTTTTTTCTTCTATATGCAAAGTTGACTAGTCTGAGTATTAAACATTTGTCTGTTTTGTGTTTGGTACGAAATTGGCTCCTGGTGTCAATAAATGTAAAGGATAGCTATCTGGACCCTGTTCTATTTGTGTTCAGGATTGGAATGGTAGATTAGAAGTGGGTAAGAGTATTTAAATTCTAATTTGGTTCTGATTCACAGGCACTTTGACTGGTTTCCAAAACCAAAGCCTGGTATCAAACTGAAAAGCTAGTTGCCTCTGTGGTTTCCTCAGTTGTATGACAGATTATCTATCAGTCCTGTTAACCATCTGTATTGGAAGTGTGCCCTCTCCTTCACTGGCAGTCACCTACCCCGGACCTGCCAAGGAGTATTCTGTCACTAATAAACTAGTGGTATACTTCATACTGCACCAAAAAAGCTCAGTAGATGTGTGCTTCGATTCTCTCTGTGCATTTGAAACAATCTCCCTAAGAAAGTTGAAGCTTTTTTTAACTCAGCTACTCTTATTTTTTAGCAACTTTAAATTGCTGAGTTGTTTGTGGTTCTCTGCCCCTTAACCTTGGCTAAAGTGTAATAAATTCTAAAATACTGAAGAAGTGAGATATATTTTATTTTGCTCTTAAGAAGTCATCCTATAAGTTCCATTGAGTTCAATTAACACATAATTTGCTGACTTTTAAAAAAGCCAACCCACAGAAGGACTTTAGAGAATCGTTCACAAGTATGCTTCTGGGAGGAATGAGTCAAAACTCTTCTCTAAAACCAACTTTAATTTCCTCATTGTGCCTACTTTGTGCATAGTTTTTCCGTAGTTTAGGCTTATGAATTAAGAAGCAAGTCTTCTGTCTCAGTATGAAATTTAATATAAATCTTTCTTGTGTATTCAGCGGCCACTGCAGTCATTTGGACAGACAGGAAAAAGGTCTAAGGTATAGTAAATATTTTGGTGTGCTGGCATGCCAAAGGCCCTCCTTCATGCTTGATGAATCCTTGTTTTCATATAGCACTACATTCAATTTAGTTTTTTCATATTTTGTTTGGGGCAAAAAGCTTTTTTTTTTTCTTTTTTTGGGAATTTTGTCTTGCCTAGTCGCTTTTATGCATTGCTTTTTTATCTATAGAGAAAATTGCTTTTCACCATTCTTTGGGTTTTGAAGTTGGAATTATTCTCATTCTTGCTGTTGCTATAATTTCCCAAAACTGCAGTTTGTTTTCCCTGTTAACAAAGGATTTCAGTGGTGTTTAATGATGTATTTAACTTGTACATTTCATCTACTTTTATACATGGCAGAAGCTTACAAAGAAATTTAGAAACTCTCCAGGGGGCTTTTGGATATGCCCTAGATTTATTAAATGTAGTGTTAATTATAAATACTTTTCTCTAGTCAAGCTCAAAGTTAAAGCTAGTTCGGAGCCTTGCAGTATGTGAAGAATCTCCACCACCCCCCGCAGCAGAGATATCACAGGAGAACCAGGTAAAAAAAAAAAAAAAAAAAAAAAAGAAACAAAACAAAACAAAAATCTTTATTTGAAGATGTGGTAGAACTGGAGAAATCTTTTTGTATGGGTAAATAAAAGTTGAGACTATAAGTATGTGTGCGTGTATGTTTTATTCTTGCTAAGTGAAACTGATTTGATAATACTTGCATTAGTGAAAAGTTGAAAAACTGCTTCTTTCTAAGGTTTGGAGCTTTGATTTCTCTTTTGGAAAAACTTTGTGATCATGTAATTGGAAATGCAGCTTTAAGAGAGTTATAAATTATTACTGAACAATTATAAAATATTAAAGTAATACTTCCAGTGAATGTAATTATCATGAAATTTACCCTTAGTTTTGTGTTTTAGAAATTTGCCAGATACTTACTACTTCTTTATAAAGAAACCATTTAAGATTCCTGCTTGATACCTAAGTGCATAGTAAAGCCAATTTTTATTTTAATGTGACCCTTTAATTTCTCCTCTATTCTTTTTAAAGCAGTAAGATTTAGTCACACAGTTTATTAACCTCATCTATACTTGTTAATGCTGTGACTTTACTTTTCTATTAATCTCAGTTACAGAATGATCTTTGTCTCATCTTGCATGTGGACATTTTTGCAGAAAAACTTTCAGACTTTTTAAATTTATCGGTGTGATAATTTCAGCTGTTAATTGCTTGTTCTACTTAATAAGAGTTTAAGCAATATAAATTCATTGTATCCTGATGATTAGTTTCCAAAGAATTGAGGCAACTTTATTCCAGAAACCATGCTATTTTTATTTGGTTTGTTTTGAGATAAAATCTAAGTTGCCCAGGTAGGACTTGAACTTGCAATCCTCCTACCTCAGCTTCCCAAAGAAGCAGCCATAATTTTTTTAAATGAGAGGGCTTTGACAAATTACACATCTTTTTTTTAAAATTGTATATTTGATGATTCAGGTAAAAATTTACTTTCCCTTGATTTAGATGATACTCTCAAAAAACCTCCTACAAATACTAAAGGTAGTTGTCATATATTTAGAATATATCCTGCTTTTAGAAAGTACTATACTTTGTTTTGAGATGCAAAAGAAAAAGTTTTAAAATATGTAGGTGTTTTTGTTGATGAAAAGTTCTTAGCCTATTTTTTTATATTTCAGTGTCAAGAATAGAGAATTCAAAATTCACTTGAGACTTTTTTTTTAAATACAGCTGCATAGGAGATAGCTGTATTATTTACTTAGTAAAATACATTTCAGGAGTAAAATAGCAAAGTTTCTAGCAAAAAGCAGAAATATAATCAAAATATTTTACTAAGTACCGTACTATTGCTTGGAAAACATTTTCAGATATAAACCTTTGGCTTTTACATGGCTGTTGGTAATGCTAAAAAGTTGATATACTCTGAAAGAAAACACCCATTTTAAAAGTTCTTTAGTACAAATCAGGTTGAAAAATATGCCTGTTTATGTTAAGAGCAGTGAATAGCATAGCGTGTTTAGAAATTTTTTTTTAATTTGTTTCTTTATTCTGTTAACCAAAACGTAGTGTACCATCTTAGCATTATGGCATAATAATTAAAGGAGAGAGGAAATGAGAACCCTTGGGCATTCTTAAGTGTGTTAACACAGGAAAAGTACATAACTTTTTAGAAAAACTGTATCATGAACTCTTTTTTTTTTTAGTATATTTTACCATGTGTGAAAAATGTTGGGGGAACATCTTACAGTATATAAATTCAGCTAGTAAAAATTCGTCTGAGAAAAAATTATAAGGAATTATAAGAAATGTATTCTATAATTGTATACATTATTGGTCCCAGAATTTTTTGTTTTTTATAGCTCAAAAACATAAGTTCCATCATTATGGATAATGAATGAAATGATTATGTTAGAATTCATTTACCCCTCTATTTAATATATTGTTTCTCAGTTTTGCTTGGTTACAATTAACTGTTTTGTTTTTGGATAATTTATTCCTTTGAGTAAAAGATAACTTTTAGTAGAAAGTTTTCTTCCAGGCCTTGAGTTAACTATGTTGCACCTGAATGGGAATTGGAAAGTAAATAAAATGTGCTAATATCCAATCTTTGACGATAGAGACACTTCCCATCTAATTTGCTTGATGCAGAATGTGATTTATGAGGATTTAATGTGAAATAAAATTCATTATAAAAAAGGTTGAGAGACAATTAATATTTTGAGTGACAATTAAAAGAGATACCACTTGTGTCTGATCAAGGCTTATTGAGAGGGCAGTGACCTCAATAACAGATGTCAATGACAGTGAAGAGTAAAAGAGTTACAGCTTCCTGTGGAGATTTTCCAGTTATTTATAGTCAGAAGAGTTTATGTATAAAGATTTCAGTATTTAAAATGTTTTGTTTATTCACTGTTGAAAACAAGGCCTGCTGAACACAACACCCCAGTATATTAAGCTTACTATAGTTTTAAAATACAGTTCATCTTGGTAAAATAATATCTATAACTTAACATGTATGGCTTTGGGAGAATTTAGAAATGAAATCTGCTATTTATTGGAGCTACTCGTTAAGGAAGGTCCGCAGTGGGTAAAATCTTTTCTACCGACCTGTATTTCACTGGGTTACCCTTGAGTAACGAAAAGAAGTTGCAAGTCATGAGATGTAAATATCCTGCTTCTGAAAAATAGTTCTAGGATTCATTTCCAAATATTTGTTTTACAGTTATGGAAACAATAAAGTATTGCCAATAGAAAATAAGTCAGAGTAACTTACAGATTGGTGAATATCATGAAGTTGCCAGTGTCTTCAGTAATCAAGACAGAGAGGGCGTAAAGCAAGTGTTCATCATCAAAATAACAATGGCCAGTACATAGCTTTTATCCCATATTAAGCAAAAATTTGAATAGAGATGAAGTGGGAAAAAGAATTCAAAAGTTTAAGATAGCAGATAACAATCCTACTGCAGGGAAAATTGAAATTCTGCTGAGGGTTATTTTTTTTTTACTTATGGCAAAAATGTGTAGAAACTATGCTAGCTTCAAGCTTGATGCAGAATTTTATATACCTTCTGATACTGACACTACTTCTACCACCACCACTACCACCACCTAGAAGAGCTAAGTAATTTTCTGAAGTTTTTTTATTTTATTTTTTAATCACTGAAGAACAACAGTACAATTTAGTCTAAAAATATGCTATACTTTTTCTTTAGCAGAAGTAGTCTAAAATTTCTTCTAGCTTTCTTTATAACTGTGCCTAAATAAAGCTCAATATGTTGTTTTGGGGTTTGGGGGAGGTTGTGTGTCTGTTTGTTTGTTTTTTAGACAGGGTCTCTGTGTAGTTCAGCCTGGACTTGAACTCACTATGTAGCTCAGGATAGCCTCAAACTCCAGGCAGTCCTCCTGCCTCAGCCTACCAAGTGCTGGGATTATAGACATGCAGCACTGCATCCTGTCCATGAACATGATTTTTTGCCTTTTAAAGCTGTGTGGGTTAATGTAGTATCCTTTCGGATTCTGAAACTGCATATGATAGCATTGTTTTTTAAATAAAGTAATTCTCCATTTTAGTCTTATAGAATATGATCTCTTTAAAATTCAGTATTACATATCTGGAAGGAATGCAATCTTGTTTGGAATCTTTTTTTTTTTTTTTTTTTTTGCAGCACCAGGGATAGAACTCGCAACCTCATGCTTGCCAGACAGGCGCTTAGGCCACTGAGCTAAATCCCCAGCCCTTACTTTTTGAGACAGGGTCTCACTATGCCGTTCAGGCTGGCCTTGAGCTCACTTCATAGCCCAGGTTTGTCTCAAAGTCACAATCCTCCTGTCTCAGCCTCCTGAGTGCTGGGATTGCAGGCGTGTGCCACCTGGCCCAGTTTGTTTGGAATCTTTCAAAACAACTTTGTGGTATTGAAGGAGGCACACTGTTGCATGAATCTCAGATAAGAAATGAAATCATGTCTTTGGTTTTCGAAATTTTTATACTGACATTTTTATATAGCAGGAGAGATAAAGGAAATATGTTCTTACAATGGTTATGAAAAACTAAATTTTACTGATTATTTACTTGACACTTATACAGCACTATTGTCATCATTATTGATGATAATTGTCATGCTTTTGCTTGGCACCTCCATTAAAAATAGTTGCAAAGATCTTAGTTCTAACCCTCCAGGTATTTTACAAGTAAATGCACTTAACTTATAACAGGAAACGTTTGTTTTCTCAAATAATTTTGAGGATAGGTTTCAGTTGATAAATTCAAATAAAAACATTATTTGAGCATTTTTTCACAAGACTTTAATAAAACAATATTTTGAGGTTTTTTCTAGTTTGGAAAATATAAATGGGTAAAATAAAAATCTTTTTTCTCCTTCCATACATTCGTGTTACTGGGAAAATACAAATGTGTGGAACTAAATGAGTAATTTATGTTGTCTCTGAATAACTTATTTTGCCTTCCTACAGGAAAAAATTCAGATCCAGTTAACACAATCATTTGAAAAAGATGAGAAGCCCACAAAAGATGAAGCTGAAAAAGAAAAAGCCAGTGATAAGTTGCCCAGAAAAATGTTATCAAGAGGTTTGCAATTTATTTTTGTTTCTTAAACAAAAATTTAGTTTTGTTCACTGTAATACCATCCTTTGGCCTCAAGTTATTGCATATAGTAGGTCTCTTAAAGATAATAAAGAACATATTGGGGGATGATACAGTATTTACTCATCTGCTATGTCACCATTGTGTACATCAGTAAAATGCTTTGACCAAAGAAAGATTGCAGCACATAACCTGAATCACTAAGGAAGGTAATCATCGTGATCCGCTGTTGGTCTGTCTCATACTGGATTCCTAGAATCATTGTTATTTGAAGATTGACAGAACTAAAAATGTTATTACCTATTCCTTATCAATCATATAAAGAACTGATACCCAGAGCCGGGCGTGGTGGCTCATGCCTGTAATCCCAGCACTCGGGAGGCTGAGACAGGAGGATCGTTGTTAGTTCGAGACCAGCCTGGGCTACAAAGTGAGCTCAAGGCCAGCCTGAACGGCATAGTGAGACCCTGTCTCAAAAACACCAGGGCCGGGGATCTAGCTCAGCGGCCTAAGCGCCTGCCCGGCAAGCGCAAGGTCGTGAGTTCAATCCCCGGTGCCCCCCCCCCCCAAAAAAAAAACAGAAAAGAACTGATACCCTAGTATTTAGTATCCACTGAAAATGCTTGGAAACCCAGAATGTCTATCATTCATTAAAAATTTTGAGTGTTTGCACCATTATCTAAGTCATTTGAATTTTTCATCTAAAGAGGTGGTTTTAAACATGAAGACATGGTGAGTATATAAGAGAATCTTTAAAGAATTAAGAGCAAATTAATCTCACATATGTGAGAGATTAATTTTTAAGGATGTACCTGTACATTCAGTTATACAAACCCTAGTCATGGAAATTGTATGAGAATAGAAAAATCATCATCATTTGAGTTAATCATAAGTTCCCCTTTCCTACTTTGTCAGGTTTTTTTTTTCAATGTGGGGCATCTTGTTTTATTTAAGATATACATCATGTATAAAAGGGAAAGGGATTTGTTTTCAAACAACTTTATACTGGGTTTTTGTGTTATTGTTTTTTTTAGATTCCAGTCAAGAATACACTGATTCAACTGGCATAGATCTACATGAATTTTTAGTAAATACATTAAAAAACAATCCCAGGTAAAAATTAAATTTATAAGGTTTACATTGCTTCTAGCATACCATAATTTTGCTATATATGTTTTCATTACTAAGTTAGAATATTAGAATAAGATTGAAGATATTTGATGTACACCAGAAACATTTTAGTGTCTTAGGTCTACGATGATGTTGTCTACTATGTGCACATGTATAAATATCTTTTTGCATTATGCATGTCATACTCTATGTAGGAATTTTGGGAAATATAAAATCACCAAAATGTTTAGGTTCTAAATCGAGATTGAGAGAGTGTTAACTGAGAGAAAATAAATACATACATAACCATCCCATAATGCACTCAACCAAAATAAGAACTCATTGGGTTCATTTATCATAAGGTTTTGAATTTAGTTGAATGTAGAATTTTTGTTCTTTCTTCCTGAGTTTATACACCTTCAAACTAAAGCCTTTTGAGGCTCTGACTTCAATCAATATTTTGTGAAAACCTTTTCTTCTGCCAGGGTACCAGATGAGCAGTTTTTAACTTTTGGACAAATCATCAACCCCTTTAAGGCCCACAAAAAGACCAGCCACAAAACATCTCACACTTAGATGGAATAAACAATACTAAGGTTAAGAACATGTTTAGATGTTTTCCAAAGTGCATAGTAGTTTTTGACACACAGTAAAACAAAAATAAAACATCACTAGTTACAACCACATGGAGGATAACATGAACAAAAAGTTGTCTTTAGTCTCAGACTTACTCCTTGTTTAGCTTTTTTCAGAATAACTTGATTTTCATTCAGGATTTGTTGTATTTCTGTTTGCATTTAGTAAACCAAAGGGAGAATCACCAAAATGACTCCCTCACAATGGGAACTGAAAGATTATAAGTATGAAGTAAGAGAAGATCAGCAGCTCTGCATGATACATAGTTCCCTGTGGATTCATTAGTCCATTGAACAGGCATTTACTGAGTAATCTACCATAAGGCCAAACAGTTTCCTAAACACTGTAGATAAAAGATGAAGAAGACACCACCTCTGACTCTAAAATATTCACCATCTCTGTGCTAGAAAGAAACAAAACAAAATACATGATAAATAATTAAAATAGAACAAATGGTATAAAGTAAATTGTTACTACACTGCTGTCAAAACTAGAGGGGCCTGGCCTCTGAAAAGATCTGGGAAGGTTTTACTGAAAAATAGCGTCTAGACCAGGCATAGTGGTGTGTATGCTCGGAGGCTTGAGGCGTGTGGATCTTGGTTTAAGCCCAGCCTGGGCACCTTAATAAGACCTTGTCTCAAATAAAAATGGATTGTTCATACAGAGAGCCATGGAAAGGGAATTTCAGGTAGACAAGAGCATTGACAAGATTCAGTGATATAAAAGAAGTGCTGTGTTGCCAGGCATGGTGCCCTCATGCCCTCAGCACGTGGAAGGCTGAGATAGGAGAACACTGAGTTTGAGGACAGCCTGGGCTACATAGTGGGTTCAGGGCCAGGCTGAACTACACAGGGAGGCCTAGTCTCAAAGTAAAACAAAACTGCTTTATCCAAGGAAAGACAAAATTTTGCCCTCTAGCTCTAGCTTGAGGATATGTGGCATATAATGCTAGAAAGTGATGAGAAAAGTGTTAGTGAGATATAAGGCTCAAAATGCATCAAAAAAAAATGCATCCAGTTAGACTCAATCTTAGATAGTACCAGCATCCTGAGATGGTGAGGAAAATACACAAGGACTCTTCTGATTGTCCCAGTATTTTAAAATACTACTAGGAAATTGGGGATTTGAAAAAGATCTGTAAGACAGCAATGAAAAATTACCTTATTTGAAATGCCAATTGTGTACAAACCACTCGAGAAATACTGCGCATGGCAGGATAAGCTGAGATATAATTACAAGAATTTAAAGAGAATGTCACGGGATTTGTGTTTTAAGAAAGATTGCTTTAGTGAAGAAGGCCATAAGCAAGAAAGGAGATTGGGAGACCTTAAGGAATACAAACACGTATTTTGGGTTGTTTCGTTTTGTTCTGTTTCATTTTGTCTTTGAGACAGGGTCTCGCCGTATAGTTCAGTATTTATGAAATTACCATTGAGGACTTCATATTTATTCGTATGTGGAAAGGTAATGGGTATAGCCCCCAGGTTTCTGGCTGACCTACTTGCTTGTCCCCTTAACTGCTAAAGTGAAAAGGGTTCAAGAGTGAATAAAACAGGATGTGTGTAAGTATATGCAGCAGTGCTTAGCATGGAGCAAGGAGATGGGCAGTTAAATAGGTTGTTTTCATGTGAATGAGCTACTGATTTAGGAATCATCAGTAGAGAGAAAATTCAGTATAAATGAGATTGCCTAAAGAGATTAGATTAAAAATATATATATATATATATATATTTAGGGGGGTATTGAGAATCAAACTCAGGACCTCATGCTTGCCAGGCAGTTGCTTGTGCCACTGAGCTATATCCCTGGCCCGAGATTAGGACAAAATTCTCCGAAGAGACACTTTTTAAAAGGTAAATGTGAAGGGAAAGACTTGAGTCTTTTTTAATTTTAATTTAATTTATTTGGGGATAGGGGGAGACATGTTCTCCCTTTGTAGTGCAGGCTGGCATTGAACTCACTACCCTACCTCACTACCCTACCTCAGACTCCTACCTCAGCCTCCCAAGTGCTGGGATTACAGTATTCAAGTAATAGAGAAGAGCAAACCCATGGGATTAATTTGAGGATGGATATTTTTAAGTAATCTGTTTTGCTTTTTAAGTAATGATATATAATTTTTCCTGATTTATAATATCTAAAAATTACTTTCATAGAGGTAAGTTTTAGTCATTTTATGGTTGTAGAGATTTGAACAGGGACATATGAAACATTGAGTAAGAGGTAATGAGATAGACACATTATTGTTTTCTGCTTTTTTGTTTTCTGTCAGTGATATGCCAACTACACACACTTTCTCTAAAGTCATTTCTGGTATAATGACTAGAATACTGAAAATTAGTAGATTGTTGTCCTTGGTTAAATTTTAATGTTTATCGTTTTGATTGAGATCCTTGTTTTTATTTTCTTTCATGATACATTAGCATGTATTAGTACATTTAAAGGGTCATACAATAGCAGTATCAGTAAGTATGCCTACTTGTAAAATGATTTTGATTTGTGTGCTAAATGTAAAGGTACCTTAAAAATAACTTCTAGATGCTTTAGTTCTAGTTTTATATGGGTACTCATATAAAGAATTAGTAACTTTTAACTTATATCCGTTACAGTGTACTTAATTGTAGATTTGTAAATTTGGAATCTTGGACTAAACTACAATGGATAAGAGGCAGAAAGTATAAAATTTAATACCTTAGAAAAGTTGCTTTTATACTAAGAGAATATGGTCCAGATTATAGGAAATCCTCTGCAATCCATAGATCTACATTTTAAGGAGAGAAAAGCCTGAATTTGTAACAATGGTTAGTTAAATTTTTAGATTATATTTTCTTGCACAGAAACAATTTTTTTCCAGTGGCAGTATATTCACTGAAGAGCATCTGAAATTTATTGCTGTTTAATTCAAGCACAGAAAATCAATTAAGATGCACTGTTTTACAAACTCTGAATAAGGTGACTGCTTCAGATTTTTTTTTTGGTTGTGTTTTGTTTTGTTTTGTTTTGTTTTGTTTTGTTTTGTTTTGTTTTGTTCGGCACCAGGGATTGAACTCACGACCTCGTGCTTGCCAGGCAGGTGCTTAGGCCACTGAGCCAAATCCCCGGCCTTTGTCTTTTTGGAATGGGGTCTCACTATGCCATTCAGGCTGGCCTTGAGCTCACTTTGTAGCCCAGCCTGGTCTCAAACTCACAACGATCCTCCTGTCTCAGCCTCCCAAGTGCTGGGATTACAGGTGTGAGCCAGCACCCCTAGCTAGTAAAAGAGTGTATAAAATATATAAAAATTTTTATCTCAAAATAAATCCCAGAAGTTTAGATGAAAACAAGGTCATATAGCTAGACAAACCAATCCTTTTAGGGCTAAAAATCTTATAAAATGAAAGTCCCTTATGATCCCCCAAAATTTGAAGGTTAAAAAAAATTTAAAGACCTTCTGGATACAATAATTTTATTAATTTATCCCATGCAAAATATATTTGTCGAGCCCTTTTGTATATTTACAGTCCAAATTTTAAAAAAAATTTTTTTAATGAGTGCTACTCAGATAACTATGGCCATCCTTGGGTAAATGTGGTGTTTTGTTTGTTTTTATTTTTAATGGGTGAAATTTGACACCTCAAATCTAATGACAATTGTGACATGCTAAAATATGAAAGAAACAGGTTTTAAGAAAAGAATATGAGAGGGCATTCTAAGCAAAGAAAGTACTGTGTTCAGGGAACAGGGACAAGCCAGAATAATGCTCTTGTGAGTGAGGGTCACACAGTAAGTCTGGAAATGTGGATGAAGACCTCCCCATCCCTGCCTTTTCCACATTACAGACGTTCAATTCTAACAGCAGTGAGCAACTCAAGACAGATTTAAGCAAGGGAATGGTATGTGTTCACTATGAGTTGTTAAAAGGTCACTATTCGTATTATACATAGAGTAAATTTGAATAAAATAAAAGCCACGGGCAAGCAGTATTACTCTTACAGTAGTTAAGCCAGGGATCCTAATTGTTTGGCTCTAGGGTCTTGACAGAGGAAAAGCACAAGATGGATAAAATTAGCAGTAGTAATTAATTGACTAGGAGAATTAGAAAAAGAATAGTAATGGGCCTAAAATTTTCCTACTTATAACACGACACACTAGGTGGAAAATAGTGCCAACTTACTGAAGCAGGATACTAAAATATAATCAGGTCTGAGAGAAAAATTGCATTTTGCTAAAATGTGTGTTAAAGTATAATACTGTTTACAGCCTTAGGTTTGAAATCAACAAGTAGGCCTGGTTTTCACTTGACTTTTTAAAGTAGTATAAAAATGCGTGATTAAATATGTATAATAAATGATTGGGATAAAAAGTGTTACTGAGTTTTATGAAACTTCTTTTGCAGTATACAGTGAGGATGAAGCTCAGGTGACCTGAGCAGGGGCTGGTCAATTCCACTGTTAAAGTTTGAGAAGATCCTACCATTTGGTGTTTATATTAGAGAATCGTTAACCCTTTGTCTTCATTTTCTTGATTTATAAAATTTGGAAGCTAGAACTAAGTGATTTATAAAGCTACTTCTAGTTTTAAGGTTCTCTAGGAACTTTTTTATTTTTAAACCATGTACGTGAACTCTTCAGTGAGCCCAAGAAAACACTAGAGCTATGTTCTCTGTGTGTGAACAAGAAGGATCTTGTGACAGCCTAAGTACATTATTAAATAGAACTCTAGTGATCTAACGGTACATAGGCATATACTCACTAGAATGCTGACTTGTTTAAATGTTGTATACCTTTGATTCACTTTGATTTTTATGGGAAATCTTAAAGCCTTTAAAATACATAATAATGTATAAAATAAGTTGAAAAGTTATTTTCTGGGGTATAGTAATGTAGCTCATACTTGCATGCTGTAGTCTCATTTGTGTACTAGCATTAGATTCCCATAGGAGAATTTCTGTTGTTACTAGCATTACATATTCTTTAGGGTACTGCTTCTATGGAGTTCAGCATAATAACAAAGTCATGAGCATAACCACAGATGTCTTTTTCTGGCACCTTTCAGGTTTGCGAATGAGAAAGTAAAAACTCTTATACTCCTATTATCCATTTATAGAGTGCAAACTCCAAAATAGTAATACTTATCAGACTCAAATGCATTTAAGAATGGCCATATGTTGTCAGCCATGGTGTCACATGTCTATAATCCCATCAATTCACAGGCTGAGGCAAAAAGGTTGCAAGTTTGAGGCCAACCTGAGCAACTTACACAGACCCATCTTGAAATAAATATAAAAAAGGGTGGGTATGTAGGTCAATGATAGAGTGGCACTGGGTTCAATCCCAAGTACTACATACACACAGAAAAACAATGGTTACATGTCGATTTTTTTGGTTTTGTGTGTTGTTTTGTTTGTTTTTTATTTTATTTTATTTTATTTTTTATTTTATTTTATTTTTTTTTTTTTTTGAGATAAGTTCTCACTATGCAGTTCAGGCTAGCCTTGAGCTCACTTTGTAGCCCAGGCTAGTCTCGCACTCACAATGATCCTCCTGCCTCAGCCTCCCAAGTGGTGGGATTACAGGTGTGAGCCACCACGCCTGGCCATGTTGATAATTCTTAAATTTGTGGACGAGTACAATATTCATTCTAGATTAGTGCATTGTGAAAATTTTCATGTAAAAAGTTAAACTGAAAAATCATCTTTCAAAACAGAAGACATGTAAATAACTTTAGCATCAAGCTTGCAGTAGTTCTGAATGTGTAGTTCTCAGAAAATTAAGTGTATGAATTCATAATCTGTTGACATTTATGATTACTTCAGTATTAAGTTTTACATATAAGAGTCTTCATACTTTGTTTCAGGGACAGAATGATGCTGCTGAAATTGGAACAAGAAATTTTAGATTTCATTGGTAATAATGAGTAAGTCCTGACATTTAACAAGAAAAGAAGTTGTCATCACAGTTCTCCTTGACTTACTAAATTGGATTTTCTTCTACTTCTAGGTCTCCACGTAAAAAATTCCCCCCAATGACATCTTACCATAGGATGCTCTTACACAGAGTAGCTGCTTACTTTGGATTAGACCACAATGTTGATCAGAGTGGAAAGTCTGTCATAGTAAACAAAACTAGCAATACAAGAATGTAAGTGTCAAGAGATAGAGGTACATGTTACATGTATGTGTACTAATATTTACCTTCCTACAGCAAGTTTCACCTGAGGTTTTCCATATATTTTAGCAATCTCAAGTAAACTTGATGATAACCTTATGGAATAGGCCAAAAAATACACTTATTTCTCTAGGAACAGAATGCACCAGCCTATTCTCAAGTAAAGAAGATGAGTGAGGGCTGGGGCATGTGTTTTTTAAAAAACAACAAACGAACAGAAACCCTCAGAGTACTGCAATATCAGCAATGAATGACAACCACTGTCTCATAGTGGATTTTTTTTTTTAATGAATACCACTCAGATAACTGGCCATCCTTGGGTAAATGAGGTGGTTTGTTTGTTTTTATTTTAATGAGCGAAATTTGTCTTTGACACCTCAAATCCAATTAATCTTCCACTTTATTGTTCTTTTTGAAAGCCCATTTTGCTCCTTTTCTCCCACAAATCTTTGGAAACTGGTACTGTTAATACAGAATCAACCATGCTTCTATGTCATTTTCTGGGCTATATGTAAGTTACTGATGAAATTTTTAAATTTTAAAAGAAAAAAAGGATCTTTTTTCTTTAAAAAAATAATTGCTTATAGTGTTGAGGTAGTTCATAAGAATTTATATTTGGCAGCAGGCGGCCGAGTGTTAGGGGCACCCAAGTTATAACAAATGTACAGCACTTCTTTTGTCTGTACTTGAAGGTAATCCTAAAACAGCCAGTTGAGTTCTCCTAAAATTTTATGCTTTCAACAGTGATTTACCTGTCTGAAGGATTTTCTATAGCAGTTTCAGATGTGGCAGCATTGGACGTGTGGTAATGAGCAGAAGTCAACTTCAGATGCCATAAGTGATTTTCTTCAATCTGCTATTTTTCTGTACTTCCCTGACTTCAGACTTCTTTCAGGGTCTTGTCTGAGCTACCTAATTTGCATGATTATATTTAATTTCTCTATATCCTTTCCTTTACCATGGCCTTTGTCTATAGCTTCCTTATTGCTTGCTGAAACTAAATTGATTTTCTTCCATTTCAAGTAGTCAACTAAGAAGATAAATTTAGTGTTTTTAAGTGATTAGTCCTACAACTAAAATTAATAAAAATGGTTTTCTTGGGAATAAAATACTCTTTTAGAGATTACCTGAAAATATGTGTCTGATTTTTGACCTAAAAATGTGAATCTGATTTTTCATCTTAGTCTTTTAAAAATATCTCAATCAGTTACTTTTCCCAATTAGTTACATAACTCAAAATATGAGCTGTACTGACAGTGAATAGAACTATAATTCATTTAACCAGTACCTTTCAACATTACTCAGAGCTGCTGGAGACCCAAACACATGTACATTAGCAGGCATTTTGACTAACATTTTGACTGATGACTCTCTAAGGTTTTCAATACAGTGTAACTTCAGTTATTTGAATTCAAGTAATACCAGAAGGCTGTAGAATTCTCTTTTTCAGTGTAATCAAGTTTAGCCAAGAAAAGATATTTATGATGTACCTAAGAGAATTATGGGTTTATAACATACTTATCATTGAATATTTCAGATCATTGAAGTTACACTGTATTCTTATTTTATATCTTCTGGGATATGAAGAAGGTTGTAAATCAGAAAACCTTAGAGATCTGCTTCACATTGAATAAAAACAAACTTACCTTTTCCTCATAGGGAGATTACCCGCTCCAGCCTTCAACCAGTGGTGTTGTGGATGTCAACAACCCAGTGTCCACTGGGGTGTCTCAATGGAGCGGGAAGTTGGCGATTGCAGGGCAGTAAATTCAGGCATCTGTAAAACAAAGAGGTAAGACAGTCTTAAGGTTAGCCAAAATGCCTGCCAATGCTATTTGGTGTGGGAATCCAGCTGCTCTTAGAAAGGTTGCCAGGCCCTTGGTTAAACCTTAGAGTTCACTTTGGAGTAGCAATCTCTCACCAAAGTACAAACTCCTTGAATAAGAAAATGTGACTTTGCACACCTACACAAATAGATGTTATAAGTAAATGAGCCAGTTATGTGACAAAAATAACGTGTTACTATTGTCAGAACTAAATAGATAATATTTCAAACCTCCACAGAAAGCAATCTTCTCATCTTTTTGTTTATGAAGCTAGCTGTTTGTAGTCTTATTCTTCTTTACCTTTATAGTTTATGTAGATCCCAACCATTTCATTCATCCAAGTCTACAATAGAGATTTCTTTGCTTGCTCACATAATTTGCGTTTTTAAATCGCCTTTTGTATAATTTACAGGAGTCAATTGTAGTACTTTATATAAAATTCATTAGGGTAAGCCAAATATTCTGCAGTGTTACTCGGGTCCTATATATAAAATGAAATATCTGGCCTTAGTTTGCCAAAAATGTTTACTGAATTTATAATTAGCAGTTTAGAGTTTTCATGTGTACTGTGTGCCTATATTTGAATTAGATTTATAAAACCTACTCTGGGATTCAGTTATATTTTCTTTATAGCTATTAATTTATATATATAAAGCATTTCAAAAGGATAATTCCAACTTTGTGATTGAACGACCTTAAGTCACAGAATGTTGATTGAATTAACTTGTTGGAAATGAAAATGTATTTTGATAGGTGAAATTCAATGTTACTGTCATTTTCCTGGGGCCATAGTCATGTGTGTGCCTTCTGGAATTTTGAACATTTCTGACCGGAAAAGACCACCATCTACTACAAGACCAGTGTTGTTAAGATCTCACAGTCATTACTTTAGGCTACAACATTAACCTTCAAAGAACTTAACATAAAGGAACTTGTCATAAAGCAAAGCTATACTCTGCTGTAATTAAAAAATTTAACTTAAGTATTTATAGAACTGTAACGTAGCCGGGCATGGTGGCGCGCTCCTATAATCCCAGCACTCAGGAGGCTGAGGCAGGAGGATCATTGCAAGTTCAAGACCAGCCTGGGCTACAAAGTGAGCTCAAGGTCAGCCTGAACTGCACAGTGAGACCTTGTCTCAAAAAACCACAAGAAAAGAAAAAAAAGAAGTGTAAGTGTATGGTACAGTGCTATACTTTCTCTTTGTCCCAGCATTTTTTAAAATAGAGGAAGCAATGCAGATGGATTATATAGACTTCAAGTCTAACAGATCTGGACTTCAACCATGACTCAGTCGTGTTCTCACCCTCTGACCTTGCACAGTTGCTTGAGCCATCTCATTCTCAATTTTCTCAATATTAATAACAAATTTCTGCTGAGTGTTTCCCATTTTAAGTACTGTTCTTGTACTTGTTCCATTTTTCACTACAATCCTGTGAGGTAGGTACTCTATAATTCCCATTTTACAGATGAGGAAACTAGAGAATAGAAAGGTTGAATAACTTGTGTAAGTCTTAAAGCCACTACATGGAATGTTTGATGTTTGGATCCAAGTAGACCTTACTCTAGATTCCTGGTTGAGGTTTTTTTTGTTTGTTTTTTAATGGCCTTTCAACCATAATGTGGGATAGTGTCTTCTCATGAGATTTTGATAAGGATTGAATGAGATAACATAAGTATCTCATAATGAAATTAATAAGTCACATTTATTACTTTTTATAAGATGTTATTTTTAACTTCTCTGTAAATGTTATGCATTATCTTTTTTGTTTTCTAGACCTGATCAGAAATTTAATGAACATATTAAAGATGATAGAGGTGAAGATTTTCAGAAACGATATATCCTTAAGAGAGATAACTCTAGCTTTGACAAAGATGATAACCAGGTAATGAAGAGCAAATACAGCATTTTTTAAGATGCAAAACTTACAGCATTTTCCCAAGAATTAATTGTTCTCTTTTCTTCAGATGAGAATACGATTGAAAGATGACAGAAGAAGCAAATCTATAGAGGAAAGGGAGGAAGAGTACCAGAGAGCTAGAGACCGAATATTTTCCCAAGATGTATGTAATAACTTGTGTTTAGGACTTATTTTTAGGATATGTTCTAGTTGCATTGTAGGGCCTCAAACCCCCTTTAATCTGTTGATTTCATTTATTTTTAGCCACACTTGTTCTATACTTCTGACAGACTTAAGATTTTTATAGAGCATTGCTGTTTACCAACAAATGATATATTCTAAACCCTACTTCTTTATAACAGACTTCGTTGATAATTTCTTTTTGTTATTGTTGTGTTTGTTTGTTTGTTTTGAGACAGGGTCTCAATATGGAGTTCAGGCTGGTCTTGACCTCAATATGTAGCCCAGGCTAGTCTGGAATTTGTAACAATCCTCCTGCCTCAGCCTCTCGAGTGCTGGGATTACAGGTGTGCGCCACCACGCCCAGCAACAAATAATTTATTTCTTTAAAAAAACTAATTGTATTAATAGTTGTTTTCAACTTTGTAAGTGATTATATGAGAGATGCTCTAAATGACTAATGATGTTACGAGTATTTGCTAGAAGAAAATCAATTTGTTTTGCCAGCATTTGTTAAGCACCTCTGTTTTGTACCTCTATTAAGCACCTCAGCATTCTTTAAGGATATAAGAATGTATGTAATATGCATTAACACTGCTATAGAGAAATTTTCTATGTTAAAAAACAAAAATTAAATGACTAGATTTAGACCATCAATTGAGAATTTATAACAGCCAACAAATCTTACTGAATGCCTATAGTAAATGCTATGCCAAGCACTAAACAATGTATCTGTGGGAAGTTAAGATTCATAAAACAATCCTCTGTAATCAATACTATTGTTTTTATTTTGCAGATGAAAAAAATGAGGCACTAAGAGGCTAAGCAAAATAGCCAGAGTTCACACAGCTAGAAAAAGGCAGAGTTAGGATTTCAGCAACCATTATGGTGATCTCAAAACCTATCTTAAGATGCATTTTTTTCTTACTAGTTTATAAGATAGTTGAGGTTTCTAGGTTTCATAGTCAAGAAATGGCAATATGTGTTTTGCATACAGATGTGAAGTTTTTAATAGTGTGCACAGCGAAAAGCCCTACATACTATGAAATATGCCAGAGAAGCACAGTAAATAGGAATTGAAAAGGGGTAGGAGAGTTAACTTCCAGGAGGAAAGCTACAGAGTGAAGCATTCCAAGGAGAGGCTCAGTATTTGCAGAGGCCCAGGGATACGAAAGAACTTGACACATAAAAGATTCAGAGTTGCCAGATTATATATCCTGGTTAGCATAGGAAGTGAGGAAACTTTAGGAGGATTAATTAGGAACCAGATGACTTGGTCCTTAATGCTTAAGGGAGTTGGACTTTAGGCATTTTTTGGTCAGCGAATATTTTCTGTATAGAGCTGTATAGTAAATATTTTCAGCATTTTTGAACCATGTATTTTCTATTTCTTTCTTTCTTTTTTTTTTTTTTTGTACCGGGGATCAGACTTATGACCTTACACTTACCAAGCAAGTGCTTGAACCTCTGAGCTAAATCCCCAGCCCCCAACCATGTATTTTTATCACCTGTATTCAGTGTGACTCCGTGTGACAGCAGTATAGCCAATGCATAAATAAGTGGTTATGGCTGTGTTCCAGTAAAACTTTATTTGCTGAAACAAGCAGTTGGCCTTTGTTTGTTGGCCCCTGTGCTAAAATACAGGGAGCCATGAAAGACAGAAGTACAATCATTGACATTTTAGAGACTTCTTTGGCTTCTGTTGTATGAAATGACTATAAAGGACAAAAAAATGGTAGCTGGAAAACTATTTAGAAGACTAAATAGTAATATAAACAAAAGGATCATTGCCTGCCTGAGGTTGACAACATGGGAGGAATTTGACTGTTAGCTCCATTAAGGCACACATGCGTGTTTACTTCTATCTCCCACAGCCAAACTACTGCACAATACTATTATATTTATTTTATTTTAAAGAGAAACAAAACAAAACAAACAGAACAGAGTTAAACACAATAAAGCATTTCAGAACAGAACACTGCAAGCAATACAGGTCTTCAAAACATAATGACAGGAGATTAATAATGGCTACACTAGTGTCTCTTGTTTTCTTCAAAATGGCTGTTCATACATTCACATACAATAAACTCAAAACAAAATAATATAAAACCAGATAAAACAAAAGAGTGAAAGCATTATAGGCCTTCAAATCAGACAATAAGAAATCAACAATGGCTACCTTAATGTCCTTTGTTTTCTTCAAAAAAGCTGTTCATATCTTCTCACATACTGCAATCAAATAGTAGAAAACAGACTTAAACCAGTCAAATCAAAGAATAAAAGCATTATTGGACTTCAGAACCTTTCCCCCATATTTATCAGGAATTTTGTATCTTATTGAGTCTTTCAGTTTCTTACACTAGGGAGACGATGCGGTGTTTACACATGTGAGTTTGATTTATTTCACTTACGAGTATGGTCTCAAGTCGCATCCATTTACCTATAAAACCCTCAATGTGCTCCTTCTTTATAGCTGAATAGTACTCCATTATATAAAAATACTATCATATTTAATACAGAACTCAAATATTGGTTAAGTAAATGAGGCAGACTGAACCTGCAAACTGATACATACTTTGAATATTCAATTATGAAAATAAGTTAAAAAAAAACTTGTTTGTAAGAGAATATATGACTTTCAAATTGATTTGAACAACAAAATGAATGCTTTCTAAATACATATTTATTAAAACTAAATGTCTCCGAGTCATAAAAAATGTTATTATTTATTGTTGTACCATTATCACCAATTTGAACCTTTTTGAGGATAAAAGATATTTTCTAAATATTACTGCATAGAAATTTTGTTGTTTATTTACAGATGGCATTATGTATTTGATAAAAGCTCAACACTTTATCTCTTCTTTCTTTCTAGTCCCTGTGTTCTCAAGAGAATTATATTATAGACAAAAGGTGAGGGAATTTTTAACAACTATTTTGGTAACTGCTGATTGATGCTAATAAAAATTAAAATATTTTATTAAAATGCCAACAGAATCCAAGATGAGGATGCTAGTAGTACCCAGCAGAGGCGCCAGATATTTAGGTACTAGAAGCATGTTTTCAACGCAGTACTGAAAAATTAAAGCATTTTTTGCTCTTTCTTTTCCCGCTATTAGCTTTTCAAAGTTTTGTTTCTGAATTACAGAGTTAATAAAGATGCTTCGGGAAGATCAACAAATAGTCATCAAAGCAGCACTGAGAATGAGTTGAAATACTCTGAACCTCGACCGTGGAGCAGCACAGATTCAGATAGCTCCATGAGAAACCTGAAGCCTGCTGTAACCAAAGCCAGCAGCTTTAGTGGAATCTCAGTCCTGACAAGAGGGGATAGTTCTGGAAGCAGCAAAAGCATAGGCAGGCTTTCTAAAACAGGTACAGATACTTACCTAGAACATAGAACTGTGCAATAAAACCAGTGTGTTTAGTGCTGTTTTTTCGTTATCATTTGACTTTATCATGTTATCCTGAAACATAAAATTCCTACCTACCGTACACTGACTGCCTCCAAAGTCCATAAATGGTAATCTTTACTGACATTAAGATACATAATCTGTCCTGGAGATAGATTTATATACATCAATTAAAATAAAATCTCTTCTCTAAAGCGACATAAATTTAATCAGAGAGATCCATTGACTTTCCATCTTTAGTTTGAGAGCCCAGAAATATTTGGAAATTCTCTGTTGCTTATCTGTGATTGGAAAGTGTGACTTCTCACCTGGGAGTTTTTAATATTCATTGTATTTTCAGCTAATATTGTCAGTTATTTGTTGCATTTTTCTAATAAAGGTCTTTGTTTCCCTTTCAAAAAAGTGAATAAAATTGCCAAGAAGTTTCTGAGGAATTAAAAGCCAAAGAAAAATAATATAAAGTAACTTATAACTGATTGGAGATTTTAATAATCTCACTCTCAACAGCTCTTCATTTAGAATACGCTGGCTCATAGTATTTTTCCCTTCATTTTCATTAACTTCAGTATTAAAGCAGTTCATACATCTTGTAAATCTTTATTTTTATTCCCAATAAACATGAAACTTAGGAATGGCTATTTTTAGGGTAATCATGCAGCTAAGACTTCAGTGCTTTAAATTGTTAAGGCTTATATCTTTTTAATTTAAAATGTGGACATATTGGGAATATTTGTGATTATGTTAGGATATTGCTAATAATAGGTAAATTTTTTGAACATAAAAACTGTGTAAGATGGCCATAGTGACAACACATCTATAATTCCAGCCACTGGGGAGATTGAGGCAGGAAGATTGCAAGTCTGAGGCCAACCTGAGCAACTTAGCAAGACCATATCTCAGAATAAAAAAGGCTTGGAGTTAGCTCATTGGTAGAGTGCCCCTGGGTTTGAGCCTCAGTACAACAAAACTTATATGTGTACCACATAAGCATTCATAAGTGTTACTTTAAAAATTCTCCGATTACAGTCATATTTGTACTATTAACACTTTATGCTTCTACCTTTCCAAGAATCGGAGCGATTTTTTTTTTCTTTTTTCGGAGATACTCTAAATTTAATGACCAACAGATAGAAGAGACATGGGGAAGTCAATCAGTTAAGAGTTAAAGGCCAAAATCAACAAAATTTTGCATTTTTTTTTTAATCTTAACTTTTTTAATATACATACACATATACTTGTTTTTCCTTTCAGCTTCTCACACTAATGAAACAATATGATGTTTACACATGTATGTCTTATTTATTTCACTAATAAGTATGGTCTCAAGTTGCATCCATTTACTTATTAAAAGTCTCCATTTTCTGTAGTTGAGGTATTAAAAAATACTTAATGTCACCGTCTGCATTC
>RJWT010005470.1:0-30907 GCA_004365215.1 Cuniculus paca | reverse complement strand
TTTTGGCTCATGGTTTTGGAGACCTCAGTGATTGTTGTCTGGTTCTGGGCAAATATGGGATGGCAAAAGGGCATGAGAGAGGAAAGCTGCTCAACCCATGGCAGCCAGGAACCAGAGAGGTGGAGAAAGAAGGGGGAGAGGCACAGAAGAATGTACTGTTGCTATCAGGAACCCAGAGACCCACCTTCTCCAATCAGAGCACATTCCGTTTTAATTGAACTGCAATGTGCTTACAGATGAATGTATTTTGTATTTTGAAGGTTGTTTTCCCTGAAGTGAATTGCTGTGTCACATAAAACTTTTTTAGCCTTCGTAGATAATGGCAACTTGTTTCACAAAATGATTGTGTGTAGGCACTCGCGTATGATTTCTTCCATCCTAAGGTTACATCCTACAGAGAAACACTGCCTCTCCGTACCCTAAATATAACAGAAAACAGTTGAAATCACATGGCTGTCATCTTAGAGGAGAGCAATTGAAGCAAGTCATCTCCTCATGTAAAACAACTAGTGCATTTTTTAGCATTTTATTTTATTACTTTATTTTAAAGAGGATAACACCAAACTACATCAAACAGACTAAGGCCAATGAGAGCAAAACAGTGAAAGTGATGTAAGACTTCAAAGCAAGATAATAGGAAATCAACAATGGCTACCACAGTGCCTATGATTATCTTC
Organism: Cuniculus paca; assembly: GCA_004365215.1. Classification (NCBI taxonomy): domain Eukaryota; kingdom Metazoa; phylum Chordata; class Mammalia; order Rodentia; family Cuniculidae; genus Cuniculus; species Cuniculus paca. The sequence continues at coordinate 30,230 of RJWT010005470.1, read as the reverse complement.
AAAATAGCTGTGCCTACCCTCACACATAATAAAATGAAAGAAAACAACTTTTGAGCATTTCAACAGACTTGGTTTCCTATCTCTCCACTGCTTGAAAATAAACTTTTGTGTTGTGCACTTTTCACTGAAGGTCTGATGCAATGAATCTATGCATTAATTTCAAACTCAGCAAGGAAATAGACCCTTCATCTTTGGCCAAATTTCTGTAAAGCCATTTTTAGAAGTTCTATTTGGTGCTTTTACAAATTAGTGTAGTTCAAACATATATGGATTTTCATTATCTTCGTGATTTTTTTTTAATCATGTACTGTTTGTGACCGAACTCAGTACTTACAATGAATGAGTGCATGTATCAGACATACCAATTTTGTGTCCCCTGCAATGAAAGAATGAATTCAAAGGACAAAGCAGGTTAAGGCTAGGAAAGGTTTGTTGAGAGATAGCTGCTGAGAGACAGAAGGGGTCCTAAGTGGATTGCCACAGACGCCCTTTGTCAGGGCTGTTTTACACAGGATTGTCACCATGTGGGTCCAGTATGGGTCAAACTATAATCAACCTATAAGCCTGCAAGTCTAGCCACTTAGCTAATAGTGATCCATTTGGGAAGTGGGGCATGTAGCAAGGATGTAGGTATGACTGTAATGATTCACCTTGGCTTATCTATGACTTCTAAATCCGGAACATTTGGGAGAAAGGATGGATCCTGGGCCCTCATGTGGGGGTCTGATGCATATCAGGGTTTGAAGGTCTGAGTAGAGCTCATGACACTGTAGTCTCACTCCAGTCACATGTTCTGCTAATCCCTTAGGGAAGTATGCAAGCCTGGCCATTGTGACTTTGAGACCTTGCATTCTTTAAATGAGCCTCCAGTCACAATTGCGATGTCTTTATGTTTCACTGACTTCCTTGAGAGCCCAGTCCCTCTCTGATTGTATATTAATTTCGATGTAATTTAGCTGCCCATAATATTTGCCCCTCAGAAGAGGTATCCCTATGTGCAGTTAGTGGAGCATGCATGTTGTTTCAGTTTACCTGATTGGACCTGATTAGGGTCAGTGCAGGGGAGACTACAGTCAGGAGTTTCTCCAGACAACTAACCTAATAAGCTTTGGGTGGAAGACATGTTGGGGTTTACCACTTGTGGAGTCTCTTCAGGGGATCCATCAAGTAGACCCCAGTAACAGGAGTTCAGCACAGTTAGCACTGGCTCATCAGCATGATGGAGCGGTATTTGGCAGCTCTAGGTGAGAATAAACAGTTTTTCAAGAAATTAAGGCTTGTATGACCAAAGCACGAGTACAGAATGGAAAGGAACACTGTGAAAAGCAGTCATGTCCTGACATTCAAGGAGTTGGAATAACACTTGTAAGCAGTTGCCTCATAGATCTCTCTAGTGATTGAGGTTTTCTGTAAGTCTGATACTTCTTTGGCATAAGTCCCTACAGTTTTAACTGTAAGAAGATGAAGGGTTCAGTACTTTCGAAGGACCATTTTCTCTAAGAAATTTAGAAGACTCCGAGTGAGGTCTTACAGCTTCCACCATAGCTTTTTAGCCTCAATGAACTGCCACAGTGATCAGTTACAGATGTAGCTGCAAACAGCCAGCAGGGGTAAGCCTTTGAAGCTTTGTTTGTATATCTAGTATTATTACTATATAAATAGTTTTGTACATCTTTGGTTATACTTTATTTGCTGGTGTTGAAGACCAAGTTAAACTAAGATCTGTGTTCATCAAAATTCACCTCTTGATCTCTTTCAAGGTCACTGAGGCCTCCACAGGCAACACTTTTGGAACCATGCACAGAACCTCTCAGCTCTGCTGGCAGTGTCAGTGGGCAGCATAGGTCACAGTGTTGCTTGACCACGTGGCTTCTCATGGAACTCTGGGGTCATTTCTCTGTCTGATGACCTCATTTTTGGCACAGTGTACATGGGTTGACTACTCTCTCCTGGGCCCCAACAATCTTACAGCTCTTGAACTTGGATGACTCATCAAAGTTGTACGATTCTGGAGCAGAGCTCCCCTCATGTCCTGATTCTCAATTATTTGGAGGGCCAGGGGAGGGCTGGGGATTTAGCTTAGTGGCCTAAGTGCCTGCCTGGCAAGTGTGAGGTTGTGAGTTTGATCCCCAGTGCGGCAAAAAAAAAAAAAAAAAAAAAAAAAAAGCTGGTCCCTGGAGGGCCAGGGAAAAAATATTGACTGTCCTCTTAGGCTAGTTAGCTCATTACCTCTGGTTTCAAACCCCACTTGTTGAACACCGATGGGAATAATTTAAATATACAATATGACCAAGGAACTGTTATATTTTGGTTGCAATTGTCTTAGAGGGTCAATGTGTGTACTATGGTAACACAGAATGATGACAAAGAGTTACAGAGAAAACCTGAGATCAAAGGCAAGGTAAAATTTTAGCATATCAATCATGGTGACATTAATATAAGTTTTAGGTTTTCTTATTATCTCCGAAGTAGATTTAACTGTTCCTGTTAGTATACAATAACTTTTAAGTCAGTAAGCTTTATCTAACTATTAGATATTAAATGACATAAAGAAATTTTACCTAAATGTGTTATCTTTTGATAGAGTGCTATGTAAGAAGAATCCAGTTAAGCCCAGTATGGTGGTGCTTGGCAGTCATCTTAGCACTTGGGAGGTTGAGGATGGAGGATTGGTATGAGTTTGAGGTCAGGCTGGGTACATAAAAAGTTCAAGACCAGTGAGAACTTCACAGTGAGACCCTGTCTCTAGATGGACGTGGTATGTTATCGCTGTCTAACCTGTAACATTTAGAGTGCTGTGGCTGGGATTAAAGCCTGTTTCTGCATCTCTAGTGCTTAATACATATATGACATGCATGTAACAACACACAGCACAAGCCTTGGAACACTGTCCGCATCATGTATCTGATTGTCTCATTGTTGATTGTCATGCAGATTTCGTCACAAATAACTGAAATATGAGTAAATGACAGCCAGCTGCTTCCACCCAAAAAGATTATCATCATAAATAACTTTAGCTAGGAGTCAACAGTGTGATAAGATGGTTTATCAGTTTTGTGTCTTTGAAGGTCTGTGCACTTTGGAAACACAAAAACAATGCTAGCGCGTCTCATGAGCTTAATTCTTTTTATGATTCTGGGGAAGGTGGCTGCAGTTGTGAGTGTCAACAGATGCTGAGTTCATGAGTGGAAGCAAAATTTTACTGAATGCCTCTATGTGTTAACCTAATTGTTCACACACACCAGCATTTGTGTACCGAGGTATGACTCTATACCATGTGTCTTGGTTACTTTTCTCTTGTTGTTGAGACAAAATACCTGACACCCAAAGTGAAGTAAGGAGAGGTTTATTTCTTACAGTTTTGGGGGTTTCAGTCTATACTCAGCTGGTTCCAAGGCAGGGTGGCATGGCTGGGGAGCAGCCGTTCACGGCAGCTTTAAGGGGCAAGAGCACACCGTGCAAAAAGAGGAAAACATGTCCCCATTCCAACCTTACATTGTATGTCTGCTTCATCCCTGGGCAGGTGCAGAACTCACACCGCCAATCCCAGCACTAGACAACAAATGAATCACAAACGTTAGATTCAGCTGCTTCCATGACTACATGAGGCTTGGGGGGGCTATTTATATACAGACCATAACATTCCACCCCTGGCCCCCCAAAGACTCATGTACATCCCTTATACAAAAGACATTTATTCTATCTCCAAGAGTTTCCAGAGTCCTAACAGTTTCAGCATTGCTGAAAGGTCTGAGTCCCAAGTCTCCTCTGAGATTTAAGGCTCTTAGCTGCAAGCACCTGTACAAATGAAAACAAAGTTAAACACTTTCAAACTGGGTTGGCCTCACTTGCTGTGCACCCAGGAATCTTCATTGTGAATCCGTGGCCCTTGGAGCATGCATAGCTTTGGGCTTTCCTTTTCCAAAACCTTGGCTGTCTTCTCTCCAAGATAGGTAGCTGGCTTGTCAAGGTGTTCTGGAGAGGAACCATGGCAGGAGAGAGGCAGTCCTCTAGGGACTGAGACACTCACCATACTTTAATACCTGTTTCTGTGCAAATCTCTAAGGGTACCTAGCAATGTGTTCTGTTCTACCAGTAAACTTGTCTGTGTTGTAAGAAACAGTCAGTTTGTCTCATGGATTAGCATTCTCGATGGAAGAGTCAAGTGAAAGGAGTTCATTTCTAGTTTTGTCAAAGAGCAGAAAGGTTGATAAACGGACTGAAATTTTACATTTATTCCTTGAGTTTTGAGGATTAAATGTAGATGAGGTTTTTGAAATATGACCCAGAGATATGTGAAGGTCAGCTTCACTCTAGGAGGGCTACATGGAAGAATAAACGTTGCATTCTGGAAACTTGGTCCTTGGATCCAGCAGCCACAGAGAAGAGAATTACCATGGAGAAAACACTGCTGTGGTCAATTGTGTTATTTCCCAGAGGCAAAGCAGTGGAGAAGAGCCAAAAGAGTGATTGTATGAATGGCACAAGAACTAAATCCTACTCATCTCAGTGGCAGAAATAGAATCAAGACCAAAAGCTTTCCTAGGGTGGGTCTCTAGTGGGTCCTTAGTAAAACATGTCTCTAAACACAAAAGTTATGATTGACTCAAGATGCATTGCGTTGGAGACCACAAATTCACAGTCACTACTGTACCTACTTCCCCAAAGGATAAAATGGAGGTTTGGGATTATCAGTACCACCTATTTGAGATTTCCTATTAATTTTTTGGGGATGAGCCGTCCTGTCCGACCCACTAAGACTAAAAGTAGCATTTCTTGACACACTACAAGCAATCATCTCCAGAAGAGGTGAACTTCTAAAACCTGTCCCATAACCTCTGGCTGAATCCTCAGACACACTTTTGCAAGCTGCAGAAACTGTAAGAAATTTAAAAAGCCATTTCACAAAGCTGTATAAAATAGAGCAAGTTATCTCATGATCACCAAAGATGTCAAAAAAGGAACATAGGCATATTCACTAGTTAGTATAAAGGTAAGTCTAAATGCAGCCTATACAATACAGCACTGCAAGCACCTGCCTGCAAAAATGAAAAACGTCCTGTCAAAGACACCTAAATATAAAAATATCAGTCTGCCCTGCTTTCACCTTTTAACATGGCTCAAGCAACTAATGAAAGGCAGAAGCACCCAGCCAACAACAGATGATTCTTTTTGATAACTGAAATCAATCTCAATCCAGAATGCTGTCAAAATATTTAGGGGTGCCAAGAAATAAAACCAGACTCTTACATCCTTCCAGTTATCATGGTAGGACCCAAAATGATGTGGAGGAAATATAACTCCCAATCTGTCAGATATCAGACATGCCAAGTTTGTGTCTCCTGAAATCAAAGAATGTATTCCAAGGTACAAAAGTGGTTACAAGTAAGAAAAGTTTATTGAGAAATAGCTCCTGATAGACATGAGGAGTCCCAAGTGGGTTGCTACAGAAGTCCTTTGTCAGAGTACTGTATATTATTATTATTATTATTACTGGTGGTGGTATTGGGGATTAAACTTAGTGCCTTGTGCATGCTAGACAAGCACAGAGCTACATCCCTAACCCTATCAGGGGTACTTTATGCAGCAAAGTCATAATGTGGGTACAACATGAGTCAAACTACAATCAACCTATAGCTTTACAAGTATAGCCACCGAGCTAATAGTGATCCAGTTGGGAAGTGTGGCATGTAGCAAATGTATATGGCTTACATCATTAACCTTGACTTATCTATGACTTCTAAAATAGGAACATTTGGGGAAGGCTTGGATCCTGGTCTATCCCCTGGGTGTCTCATGCATGTCTCAGTTTAAGGAACTGGGTAGTACTCATTACACTATAATCTCACTATAGTCTTATGTTCTTGCTTATCCTTTAGGGAAGCATGCAAGCCTAGCTATGTGACTTTATCTTGAAGTCTTGCATTCTTTAGCTGTGCCTCCAGTCACAATTCTGATGTCTAATTCTGACTTCCTTGAGAGCCCAGACCCTCTCTGATGGTTTATCTATCTAACTTAGTTGCCTATAATACCTGGAAGTAAGAAATTATATAATTTGTTTTGAGAGAGCGTCTTGCTGTATAATTGAAGGCCTCAAACTTGTGGTGATTTTCCTACCTCATCCTCCCAACTGCTGAGATTACAGGTGTGCACCAACAGTCCAGGCTTCTATAATTACATTTTTAAAAAAGTGTATAGCACTGGTATTTGTACTTTTAGAGAAAACTTTAAAAGTTCATGGACATAAAGCTAAAAAAGCTTTTTTCCCTTGTTTTTGTTTCTATAAAGAAATAATTAATGTTGTATCAGTTGTAGGGAGCACCTGAGGCTGGAGATTAATCACATGTACCTAAGCGCCCGCCTGGCAAGTGCAGGTCCCGAGAGAGTTCCATTCCAGGTACCAACAAACAAACAAACAAACAAAAAACATGGTTAGCATAAGGGAGGCTCCCCACCCTTTCATTGATATGTATAGGTGAATACTTTGATAAGAGGTTGTGGATTTTAGAATCTTTGCTAGAAACTTATAAAGTGTGAGTTAATGATCTTGCCAGACTTTTAATTCTCCCTTATAAAATTTTGACAAAGAGTGGTTGTTCTGCCAGCTAGTTAATGCTCTTAGAGCAGCTGCCAGTATTAAAGCAGAAGACAGGTTTCCCCAGTATCTCTTTGGTGAATCCCCACTGAACCCAATGGCCAATGAAATGTTGACCAGACAGACAGCTGGATTTCTTTCTGGAGATTGATCTCTGGTTGTGTGGGCCAATAGAAGCTGAGAACAACTGATGGTCATGACCAGTGCTACTCGCTGGTGGATACTCAAATGGTCCTCAGTGGAAACTGGCTCCTGATCACAGAGAAATCTTCACTCATCTATCATACATATCTCTGTCTCCTAGTAAAGTAGAAATTCTAAATACACTTCTCAATTGATTTTAAAACCACTTAGGCTACTTCTCCCTTCAGAAAATATGCTGAGGTGGTTTACAAGAGCAGTTTACATTTCACAGCAGCTAGCAGGGGAATGGTTTGCATCTGTGCCTTGCTTTTGTTAACTAAGAGTAAAAAAAGAGATTTTGCCCTTTAATTTTATCTGTACATAGAAGACTGATGTGTTTTTACTAACATGCAAAATGTGATTGCTAGATGATAGATATAAGTTTAACATGTGAGCTCCAAAGATATAAAAATTTAAATAAAGCATAGCCTCATCCTGGCACTAGGAAAGATTGTCTAGGTGATTTGAATAACACAACTATCTTGAACACTTGTTTCCCCTAGGGCCCAGGGTGAGAATTCTCCATGTTGACAGTTGCTTTTATCTCTCTCCAGAAGTGAGCTCCTTTACAGCACAGCCAGAGAAGTGCTCTAACTACTTCCAACTCACCTTTGTATGTATTCCTCTACCAAGGAAGAAAAACAACTGTTTATTACAGTTATACTTCCTTCTTTAAACATTCCTGTCACTGTTAAGATCATTTGTGATTTGTACTTATAAATGTCTTACAGGAATAAGTATGCAAGTTACCTAAGAAGATAAAATTGTGCAGCAGTTTCAAGCTGGATAAATTGGTCATATTTTGTCTTCTAATCTCTCCAGATGGCATCCCCCTGCACTGGAGCGGAATCTACTTGAGGGCTGTCTTGAGGTTATTAAAGTCAAATAGAGCTGGGCCTGGTGGCGCATGCCTGTAATCCCAGCACTCGGAAGGCTGAGACAGGAGGATCCTTGCGAGTTCGAGACCAGCCTGGGCTACAAAGTGAGCTTAAGTCCAGCCTGAACAGCATAGTGAGACCCTGTCTCAAAAACACAAGAGCTGGGGATTTAGTTCAGTGACAAAAGCACCTGCCTGGCAAGTGCCAGGTTGTGAGTTCAATCCCCAGTGCCAAAAAAAATCAATCAATCAATCAATAAATAAAAAGTTAAATAGAAATAAAGAGGGGATGCCCAAATTGTTTCTTTTTTGCATTGCAGACATGGGTAGCTCAATGTCAAAGCCTCTTACTTCTTTGGAATGCATTCTTAAGCACTGAAAAATATATTATCCTTGCATGTTCAAAAAGAGCCATTTGGTATTCCTCAGCCCATGTACATTGCCTACCTTTCCCCAGAGCCAAACTGGAATGCAGAAGAAAGTACTAATTATGATTTTTTTTCCAACTAAAATTATACTGTAAAAAAGAATGTAAAATGGTCAGAACTGTACCGTGTTGAGAATATTTGCATTAAGAAATAGTCCTTATTGATGTTCAAATGTAAATGGGAAGCACAGGAAAACCAGGCACCTCAGGTGCTTAAGACATTTACTATCCCAGAGGCTGAGACTGCTCCTCCCCAACCTTTTGGAACCTGAGGTCAAGGCAGCCTTAATTAGAGCCTCATGCAGAATTATTGTATCTAAGCTTTCCCCTACTTTCCCTTCCTGTCTTGAAGATGTGGCTTCTAGATCAGCTGTAATCCAGGTCTCTACAGGGCCATACCCATCCTTAGCTGACTTATACAAGCTTCTGAAAGACAGTGTCTTGTACAGGAAGTAAATGGACAATTTGAAACTTCCAAAGTTCACATACACTTTTCTCTCAGTGACCTAAAACAGATAACGTTCAATCAGATAACCGTGATTAAGTACACTGAGGTCTTTAGAGGACATACTCAGATTGATAAGTTAGGCTGGAAAGATGTAATGGCTATGTGAAATCAAACACTGCCTTCTCATGGGAAATAAGCACCATTACAAGCTTCTCTTGCATTTGGGGATGAATGTCATGTTGTTAATTTTAGACAGCCGGAAGGTTGACAGCCAGGGAATCTATCAGTTCCCACTGGAGCTCAGGTGGTCCCCAACCAAGACCTCTGGTGGCCTAATAGCCAGATAGGAGATTGGAGCAGGAGACATTTTCAAATGTGTATTCTTGAAGGTCTAAGGAGGACAAAAACCAAGCCCTCTAGTTATTTTAGATTCTCAGCTAAGAAAGATGAAAACTCCTCTGCTTCTTAGATTGATTACCAGAGAAACTGGTAAAACATGTTTCCATGGATCCTGATTGAATAGAGGGACAGATTATTCTGAAAGGCATGGTTGTTATCCAGTCAACCCAGATATTAGAAAGAAATTTACAAAAGGTAACTTTTGCTCCACATAGTTCACTAGATACTTTAGTAAAAACTGCTTCCTTAGTAGTCTACAATCGGTACTGGGAGAAAGCCAATAGGAGAAGCAAAGAGACCAAAAAGTGGCTGCCTTTGTTGTGACCTTAGGAGCAACAGACCTTAAGTCTGATTCTTGGGGCTCCAAGAAGAGCTCAATGAGTAGGCTGAACTGCTACTACAGTCAGAAGCCAGGCCACCTGAAAAGGAACTGCCTTAAGAGCTCCCCAAGCCATGCCCTGACTGCAAAGGCGGTCACTGGGAAGGAGACTGCACTCTGAGGCAGAGGCCCCACAGCTCACATTCCTCTTCCCAGGTGGTCTAATAAGACTAAAAGACCTCAAGACACTCTGCCTCCTCCCCCTGGCCAGATTGTCATCTCTACCTGTCATCTCCATGGAGGAGCCCTGAGTAATCATGACTAGAGGGAAAACACAGCCAATTGCTGAACACTGGCACAAGTCTGACCCTCCTTCTGGGCATCATACTTCAATAAAAACAGTCACAAAAAAGATGTCTTCATGCTGTAACTGGGTTAACATTCTCTTCCCTCATTCCTTTTAGTTATATCTAAAAGCCCAGCTCCCATCTTGGAGAAATTTTATCCTGTCTAAATACTGTAACATATATATCTAGGTTGCCAACTATCAAAATGATGCTGAGACTGGTTTTTATACATATAGTACACATCGTTGTTCACATACAAAAATTTAAGGGAGTTTTTCATTGCTGAAAATAATGTCTTAATCTGGTTTTCATATGTCATCAAAAGTTAAGTGATAATTATTACTGAAGCTAGAGGAGTTATGACAAAATATCAGGCTCCATCAGTAAAGCAGCCTAAGAGCCAGTGGGTTACAGTTGCTTTCTCTTAAAAACAGTTTCTAAACTTACCTGTCAGCTCTAATGCTCATTATACTTTGATTGCACATGCTCTCATGTCTTGGAAAATTTGTTCTTGCCTAGAGGATGCCGAACCTTAAGTAATCATACAGGTAAAACCAATAACAAATATGCTAGATTTCTTTTAGACCCTTTTGACTGGGATCCACCAGATCTTCTCCAGAGAGAGGGTTATGACACATATGGAGGCCTTAATGAGTCATGCTCAACAGGCATTAAATGACACAGCAGCTGGTCTCTCTCTCCTAACTAAAAGATTAAATTAATGAAACAAGCCACCCTCCAAAATCCAATGGCACTAGACATTCTAACAGCGGCACAGGAGACACTGGTCCGGTTGTAAAAACTGAAAATTGTGTGTACGTTCATGATCCTCCTGCTAATATCTGAATAGGTGTTTAAGATATTAGATGACAGATCAATGACATGTCAAACTCAAAAACCCCTTGGACCTTATCCTTAGTCTCCTCATTGAAAGCTCCTCTTGGTAGAAATCTTTGTTGACTGTACTCCTAATTATCCTGTTGATTCTATCATTTGGCCCATGCATACTTAATTGTTTCTTCGCATTTGTCTCCTTCAGACCTAAGCTGTATGCTTACCCAAGATTAAAAAAAAATGCCTGTTGACTTTTGAGGGCCTTTAGATAGACCCTCTGTGGAATACCTCTGATGGGCAATCAACAACTGTGATCCACTTCAGGATGGATAAGCGAGATTGGTCATCGCCCATTAGTACCTCATGGCAGTTGGGCGCACTTCTTCATAGTGAGGAATGTTAAAGGCAGCTAAGATAGATAAAATATTATAGTCAATCAGAAAGGGCTAGGCCCTCAAAGGAGCCAGGGCAGAAGATCAGATACTTTGCAGCTCTGGGGGAGACCAACATCTCCCACTCTGGGCCAGATCTCAAAACAAAAGATAATACAAACATACCCACATACTTCCTTATAATAAATATCAGGGAATGATTTTCTCAATAGGTTCTGTACTTTGAGAAAGCCAGGAGCACTAACGCAGTCCCTTATAGGAAATGGCCCTGTTCTGTATTCATGCCCACTTGCTATATGACTCACTTCCCCATTTGTTCCTGATTTAATCAATTTTTCTTGAGCAATTATACTCATAATCTTACTGGTTGACTATAGTTCTGTCTTGCCTCTTGCCTACCTTGTAATTTCCCATTTTTCCCACCTTGGACCTGCCTCCCATTGAGAATTTGCTCTATGAAAATTCCTAGAAAAGGCAGGGTCTTTGGCCACATACTGGGGACCCCATTTCTCTCTCTCTCTGGCAGATTTCTTTCTCTCAATTAATATATTCTGCTCTTAACCTCAGTTGTTCTTAAAAGTCATTCTTTGATTTTAGAGAACATGAACTCCCACTGGACATCTAGCAGGTGTCCCCTATATCACTCCCCTAAAAATACCACAGCCATCCTCTGTGACAGTGAGGACCGGAGCTTCTCTTGCTGTAGGCAACTGAGTTAGATAGAAATAGTATTGGCATTCTGATAGGGATAGGCCCTTGAAGGAGCCACTGCAGAAGACCAGATACCTTGCATCTCTAGGGGAGACAGACACCTCCTGCTGTGGGCCAGAACTCAAGACAAAAGATAAAAAATGCACCCACATCCTAAGGCTAAACATCAGGGATTGATATTCTAAATAGGTATCTATCAGACTGAGGAAGCCAGAAGCCACTAACCCAATTCCCTACAGGAAGAGCCCCTGTTCTGTATTCATGCCTGCTTACTAAGAGACTCACTTCCTCATTTAGCCTCAATTTAATCAATTTTACATGAGCCATTACACTTGTGATCTTATTCGTTGACCATAGTGTTGTCCCACCTCACTTCTACCTTCTGAGTTCCCATTTTTCCTTACCTTGGACTTGCCTCACCTTGTGGTTTTGCTCTATATAATCCCTGAAAAAGGCAGGGTCCTCAGCAACTCACTCAGGATATGTGCTGTCTCTTTCTTAGATAGAAGCTTTCTTTCTTTCAATAAGTATATTCTGCTCTTAACCTCCGTTGTTCCTAAAATTCATTCTTTGATTTTAGAGAACATGAACTCATTGCAGACGCTAACAGGGTGAGAATTTCTTTCCCGTATATCACTCAGATGATGAGAACAGCTGGGTCTGTATCAGGAAAACCAGCATGACAAGCTTCTCCAGGAGAATCAACCACATCGCATCTTCCCTCCAGTTTCCCTATTATGCTGTTGGCAACAATCCTTAGATGGGCCTTCCACACCCAGAACCATGCTGACTCCATTCAGCCTGGAGTTAACAGTTGACAGTTAGTTAACCCACCACAATCCACCCTTGGCCAACTTGACAACCAGATACATTTTCTTAAACCATAGTCTCCAGTGGCAGATTTTGGAAAAGTTAACATGTCAATCTATCCAGATTTACATTAATATAAGAATTACATATATACTGTTGCAAACACCAAACTGAAAGGAAGATGCCTTGCACCAAGGAGTTGGAGGGAAATTATTATACTAGTGGGCTGTTTGGAAGACCAGTTCCAAATCACCAGCCCTGAGGCAGCAGTAGGTTTTTGTCAGATAGGGTTTGCAAGCAGGAAATACAAAAGCTGATAGGAAATCCGTTACAGACTATGTCATATGTTGTTAGGCAAATTGGGCCAATGCAGTTGGATGGATTGTTTATCATAAGGCAGGAGAGTCTTCAAAGGGAGTTGGAATGAGGAGGTGAGTGAAATCATATGTGTCCTTGTCTTTGACTAGGCTACACAGTCCTTGAAACAGGTTAGTTAAAAAGGATATTTTTAGGTAGGAAAATAGAAGCTTGGCAGCTGCACTGGGTCAAGCTGAACCGTACCAGGCTATGAAAAGCAGCTGGATGCAGTCAGTCAAGGCTGACTGGGTTTGGTGGTCCAGATATGGAGCAGGCCAGATGAGCACATCATGTCTCAATGTGGGGTAAAGCTGCTAGCTAGTTTTTACATTTTGAATTTTCTGTTACGTTTTTAATTTCCTGTTACAATACAATTCTCTTTCATTCATTTCCACACTAAAAGCACATATCCAAAGGGTGCTCAAAATTCAAGGTTAAAGCCACAATATTTGCCTAAATAACTTGATTACAAACAAAACTACATTAACATCTTATTAGGAGAGCTATTAGCATCACCACCCTTGCTTTCTATTAACTTTTAACAACAGGATATGCCACAAATGAGAAACATCCTAAGGGATCTCCTACATTTCAAATACACTCTTTCCTTCTGATAAAAAGCCTCCGGTTATTTTTCCATTGTTCTGTTCCTTATCGACAACCACATTCGCCTCTGTACCATCCTTGCAATCTGTGCTCTATGGGGCACCCTGCTGGCTCTTTGGTCTTCATTTTGATCCTAGATCCAACCAAAAGGTGTCAGTAGTGACCATGCCACCATCCCAACAGTAGACTGCATTGAGATTTTTCTGTCATCCAGGAAATACCTCTAAACATAAGCAAAATGCAGACCAACTCCCTGCCACAGGACACCATGCACCACCTGGAATCCAGCAGCCAATGCAGTCCTCGATAGCAGCCTCCTGAGCCTCATCTTAATGGGCAGCATTTCTACCACTACTCCGATTTTCCAGGCTCTGACCAAATTTCTCTCATATAGTTCCCAGCATGTGGAGGCTGCCCCTTTGACCAGTCTAAATCTTGCCAAATTAATTTTCAAGGCTGTTAAGCCACACAACCAGGTCATGTCACAGCAGGGCAGGGCAACCCTAAGAAATGCATTCCAGATATCAATTTTGTTGTAGTCAGGTTTTACAACAGAACAGATTTAATACAGGACACATAGATGATAGGATTATTTTATGATAGTCACCCAAAAAGTCAAATGCAGAAGAGTGCAGGAGATCTGCCTATGCACTAGTGACCCAGGAATCAAGCTGAGGGCTGGATCCCATGAAATGTCCTCCTAGACAAGTCCAGTTGAAGACCTAGAGCCCATGGCAATATCCTCTGTGAGTCTACCCAGAGGTCTAGAGTCTACGGCAATGTCTCATGCAAGTTTGTATCAAGGCTCTACACTGGGAAGGCCCAAAGGTCAGTGGTAGAAACTAGAAATTGTGCACCATTGGGATGAAGGATCTGTGCCAGCAGACTGAGATCCTGTACTAAAGCCAGGAAGTGACACTCAAGGTAGACCAGAGCTCCTCCAAAAAAAACCACAGCTATCCTCAGTAACAGTGAGGATTGGAACTCCTCGGTGATGAGAATAGCTGAGTTCATATCAGGAAAACTAGTGTGGGAAGCTTCTGCAGGAGAATCAACAGCATACCATCTTTCCTCCATTTCTCCTTTTATGCTGTTGGCAACAATCCTCAGGTGAGACTTCCACAACCAGAACCATGCTGATTCAGTTCAGCTGGATATAGTTAGTTAATCCACCACAGCCATATGATTTACAGTTCCTATGACAGTGAAATGGAGCAAGAACCAACTGATACACAGAGAATACAGACCTCCTCCTTTCAGATGATGAAGAAAACAGCAATGTGTGTACATATTCAAGCAGTCAAATGTTGCAAAATGGTCATACAACCAAATAGACTAATCCAATGTTAGAAATAGGTCCAAAAATATACTGAGGTTCTTGGCAGGGATGAAATGCATTGACTAGAATACTAGCATTACCATTCAGTATTGGAAATTGTAACAGACAAAATGCTACAAGATATTGTGAAATAAACAAAGGCTGAAATGCAAGTAAAACCTTCCCTATGCACTAATAGCCATGCTCAAAATGTATTTATTATGACACCTCATAAAAGCATTTATAGGTGTGCTGCACTTAACAGTGATTTCTCATGGTGATCACAGGAATGTAAAAGATTATTGAAAAGCAATGGGTCAAAATATGGCATAAAAGTTTATGCCTTTGTAGATAAGATGATTTATTATGGTTTCAAGTTAGACATTTATCCTGGAATTCAGCCATCATTGCCTTATTTATACATACACTGATGTTGTGAACAGACTTGTTAATCCCATCTCCCAAACTAATTGGAAGGTGCCGTTTGACTATTGGTTTACCAGTTTCCAATTGATGTTACATTTGCTCTCAGAGCACAAATTGACCAGCACAGGGACCATGCACAGGAACAAAGCAACATTTCAAATGAAATGTTGCAGTTTTAAAACAAAGAATGGTATATTACAACCTTTGAATTTCAGAAAGATGTAACATTGGTCTCCTATATGGCAAAGAAAAACAAACTGGTACTGCTTGTGTTAACATTTTACCCCAGAAGAAATATTGATAGGAAAACCTTGAAAAAACAGCAACCTTAGACAGAAACTTGCAACAACAAAACTGAACATGGAGTGCGTGTTGTTGATGAGTTCTGGAGCAACTATGATGTCACTTGAAACACAAACCACTGGCCAGTGGTTGTGTTTTACTCCATCCTAAACATGTGTGGCACAAAGAATTTGATAGTTTACAATGAAAATAACCAATGCAAAATATCATGAAGAAATTTCTTAGAGGATTGGGACCAGAGTTTATAAGAAATCCTTTACAGCAGAGGAAAACCAAAATGTTTCTGCCTGGGAACTACACAAAAAGATTGTGCAGCACTCTGGTGATCTGACAGGGGAAGAGAGAGGTGCAGCATCACAAAGAACTACAATGATGACATGAAAACAAAAAAGATGTCTACTGTGCCCTACAGGAAAATACAGGAAAACAAAACATTCGTCCTATCAATGTAAGTAATACTTGTGTATGGGACATGCAGTTGTCACGTTTAAAGACTGCCTTGGGTGTGGAGTTGAAGGAAAGATTACTTCTGTGATAGACATTTGTAGTTCACTTAACTTTTCTTTTTTTTTTTTTTTTTTTTTTTTTTTTGCGGCACTAGGGATTGAACTCATGACCTTGCACTTGCCAGGCAGGCGCTTAGGCCACTAAGCTAGATCCCCGGCCCAACTTTTCATCTTTGATGGTGTCTTTTAGGTTTTGTAAGCACCTAAAGAGCTCATGTGAAAATGACGATGTCTATTCTAATCACTCATTGCATATTTGATATTTTATTTAATTGCTATATTTACCCTCTAAATGCATGTTGTACTATATATAGTATGAAGCTCCAGACAAAAAAGGATCACAAGAGAGCTGACAAGATCTCCACATAGGAATGGAAAGCTTAGCACATGTGATAACAGTTTAAGTGATATGTGTTCATGGGATATGCAGTTGTCATGTGTGAAGATTGCCTTGGATATGACAATTGAAGCACCCCATATTTTTGTTTTAGAATTCTGTTGATGTTTTCATTGTAGTTCATCTAGGGATTTATTTCTCATGTTATCTTTTATGTTTTGTAAGGAAGTACACTGATGATGTGAAAATGTTTGTCTATTCCAAATACACAATATATATTAAGAATTTAATAATTTCTTATATTGATATTTTATGTTCCTATCAATACAGGCTATATAATATAATCAGAAACTCTTGAGAAAAAAGCAGCACAACTGAGATGTCTAGTATGTCCTAGAAAAAGGCCAGGAAAGCAAAACACATGTGCTGTGAACATAAGCGATACATGTGGATGGAACATACTGTTGTCATGTGTGCAGAGTGCCATAGAAATGATAATTAAAGTAAAGGTTATTCTTTTTTGTAAAGTCCTTGTCTTGATTACTTTTCTCCTGTTGCTGAGACAAAGTATCTGATGCCCAAAATGAAGTAAGGAAAGGTTTATTTAGCTCACAATTTGTGGAGGTTTCAGTCCATATTCAGCTGACTCTAAGGCATGGTGACATAGCTGAGAGGCAACTGTTCATGGGGGTGGCAGGTACCAAAGGTGACAAGAGCAGAAATGGCAGAGCCTGCAGCTTTGTCTCCCTTATGTTGTGTGCCAGCTACCAGCCCCTCTGCAGGTGCAGCACTCATACCACCACTCCCAGCTCTCCACAACAAACCAATCACAAATGCTAGACTCAGCTGCATTGGAAAAGCCTGCCCCCCATAACCCCATGAGGTTTTGGGCAAACAAGCAAATCATAACTGCATTGTTGGTGTTTTCATTGTAATTCATGTAAGACTTATTTGTGTTGTTCCTTTTTTGACTTTGTACACCGAAATCTGTCAATGTTGAAAAGTTTTGATGCATTTTAATAGCCATTCAATAGATATTAAAAACTCAATACTTTATTTTTCTGATTTTTTTCCCCTGGTAAGTGCTCATTGTTTAATATAATAAAATTAATAAAATTGAAATTAAGATCTCATCAATAGAAATATTCCAAAGAATAAACATGGGTCTGACAGTCCTGTTTCTGTGCCTTTATGAGAAAATTAGTGTTGTGCTTCGTGGGTCACAAAATGATGTTGAAGCACCTGAAGCCAGAAGACGCCTATGAAAAGCTATTTAATACTTTTAAGGAAAAGTAGTGATGGAGCAAAATAATTCCAAATTTGTTAGTGGTCAGATGTGTCAAGCTCATATTTTCCTAATATGGACAAATGAAGTAAAAAACCAAAGGAGAATTTTATTGGAAATAAGGAAAAACTGGATTTCCAAGAGTGGTCCTGAGTGAGTTGGCACAGGTAATTTATACAGCAAAATGACAGCATGGTACAGTGTGGGTCAAACTACACTCAGCCTTTAGGATTACAACTACAGCTGCTTAGGTAAGCTGTAGTTGATCCAATAGGGAAATGAGTCATGTAGCAAGGGTACATGGAAAGAACAAAGGCAATTTTGGCCAGGCGTGGTGTGGCTCACCTCTAATCCTAACACTGAGGAGGGTGAGGCAGGCAGGAAGATTCCTGTAGTTCCAGGCCAGCCTGGTCTGCATAGTGAGTTCAAGGCCAGCCAGAACTGCATAGGAAAACTGTCTAAAAAAGACAAAACAGCAAGTCAAAGCAGAGCAAACCAAATCAAAACACTGCTTCCCCCCACCCAAAAAACAAAACAAACGCATTTTTGGGAAAGGAGGTGAGTACTTGATAAGATGTTTCTATATCTATGTGTCACTCATTCACATGTTTGATGCCTATCTGTCCCACTGGGAATGGAGCATGTCAGGCCCGGAGCATAGATGTCAGCACCGCCCTGGGCCAGGACTGGGGCATTCGCTTTCAGACCTAGGGAGACTTGCACGTTCTCCTTGTGACCAGCACTTTGAGGCATTTGCCTTGGTCTCACCATCTGGGATCTCAACCCCGACACTGTGCAGAAGGGATCAAACCTAGCTTTGCCTCTTTAGTTTGCCCTGAGTGTGTTGCAGAGAAGACACACGTGGGAGCCAGAGTTAAACTTGCCCAGCCGCAGCCAGCTGGGTCTTGCGATATTTGGGTCCAACACCAGAGCTCCATGAGGACCACTGTTCCTAGCCTGGGGTCCCCAGCCCTAAGGAACTCGTCCTTTGCTCTTGGGCTCACATGGCCAGCAGCAGCGACCCACAAACAATCCTATCTGCTAATCGACCCCCTCCCTGTTGAGATCGGCTCATTCAACTGAGCTCCATTTCTCCAGAAGATCGCCCCACCCTGGATCACGCGGTAGAGAATGAGACTCGCAGACAGCGCAAATCTCTCAGCCCTGTGGTAGCGAGCCGCGCTACCAGGCGTGAGAGTGGGAAGGGAGTCTTGACAGACAAGGCTGAGGCCCAGTGGATCATCTCTGCCTTCTTATGCGGGCCAATGAGGCACGTGGGGCGGGACTTCCGCCTCGCCCGGTGTTGTCTTCCCTGCTCGGAGTGGGGCTTTTGGGTCGGTGCGGATATTCAGTTATGAACTCAGGCTAGGATCTTCTCCAGCAGCCCCGAGGCCGGCCCTCCAGGTAAGATCCTGTCAGGCTCTGCAGCGGCTGGGCGGGGGTCGTCTTCGTGGGGCCTGGCCCGTGAGCACACCCCCCTCGCAGGCCCCGGAGCTCAGAGTGGGCCCCACAGCTGAGGTCTGTGCTGCACCTCTCCAGCACGGGGCGAAGAGAATTAGGCTTTTTGCAAAAGAAACAAAAATGCCTTCCCGCTGGAGAACCGAGTCTCCCCCGCATCCGCATTCCGTGAGTTCCTCTGTGCCTAAAGTTGCCGGGTTATCTGTTTTGCTTCTCATATCCTCTTTTTGAGGTGTCAGGAGCCTGGGAAGATTGTTGGTAAGCCTTCTCTTGGTCCAGCACTGGCCTTAAAGTGCTCGGTTCAAGTCACTTGACTTTAATTGTGGGGGTTGTTTCATCTTTGGGGATTAAAAAAACGAGCGGTCACTCCCGTTCATTCCCACCCCACCCCTGTTTTCCTCTCAAAGCTCAGCTTGCAGGCTGGGACGTGACCCAGCAGGGGCCAGAGATGAGGTCCCTGCCCTCCTAAAGTCACCACCTCTGCTAGGAGGCTAATTGGGCTGATTTGGGTTGATAAAAGAGCTGTGTCCCAGAGAGGGAGTGGGCAGACACCAAGCCAAGCGATAGTGTTCCAGAAGCAATCACGCATCTTTGCAGACAGCCAATGGATGCTCTCTGGCTGTTTTCGGTAAATTCCTCTATTTCGTCCTAGTCTGGCTGTAGTGAATCCCCCACATTTTCGTTTCATCCTCAGTTTCAGCAACGTGGGGAGCTGCTTTAATCCTTTATTTTTGCCCCAAACCTGCCTGACTGCCTGTGATGCAGCGGGAGTTATAAAAACTAATGTATTCCTTTCAACCATGATGTGCGGTTCTCCAAGGAGAGCCTCTGCAGTTTTTGATACAGTATAAATAAGTAAAGTGAGTGTGCCTCCAAGGAGTTGCAGTAGAGAAGCAAATCAATTCAAGATCTGAGGAAGGACTTTCAAGGGTTTAATCTGTCTTAAGGTCAGTTTTTAATGTTTCAAAGAGATAGTTCCTTGTTAAGGTAACAAAATTGTACTGTGATAGTTAAAAAGGCGATAAGAAGTGTGCTGTGCTGTGTAGTGAGGGCCCACAGGGACTCATAAATGGATTTTGGAATCAAAGTTAGTGTATTGGCATAAACATTAACAAGAAAAGAAGCGAGAAAAACTCAGAGGATGACTTTATGGAGTAAAAATAAATTTCATTTCATGAAGCTTTTGTTTTAGGGTTTGTTGTTTTTTTTTAATGTGTGTATCAAGAGGAAGATGTGAAGCCTTATTATCATGCATTACAGCAAAGACTAATGTTTCCAAATACTGGATCCCAATTTTGAGAGTCTGTGGTTCTCCAAGAAGAAACTGCGCTTTTTGATACAAGAAAAATAAGTGAAAGTGAGTGTGCCACACTTACAAAATCTGTAATCTTATTTGTAAATAAGGAAAAAGTTGTGGGGATTAAATGAAATATAATATGTTACATAATTAAACTTTAAGGTTTTTTTGTTGTTGGTTTTCAAGTAGTTGGATAGAAGCAGTGATTTCTATGTAATGAATACCAACTTCTGTCTCATTGTCAACTGACAGTTTCTATGTAAGGAATGACAACATAAATATATGTGGTGTTTACTTTTCTTTTGTTTGAAGTCAGAAAGCTTGATATCTTCATGTGTAATGTA
This sequence comes from Cuniculus paca, assembly GCA_004365215.1. Taxonomy (NCBI): domain Eukaryota; kingdom Metazoa; phylum Chordata; class Mammalia; order Rodentia; family Cuniculidae; genus Cuniculus; species Cuniculus paca. The sequence continues at coordinate 9,651 of RJWT010005470.1, read as the reverse complement.
AATCATGTGGGCACATTCTTGATTTGGAAAGTTTAATGCTGAAAGGTCTGGGGTAAGTGGTCATTTATTCGAAGCATTTTGGAGAGCCCTAAATTATTTTTTTTTGCGGCACCAGGGATTGAACTCAGGACCTCATGCTTGCCAGGCAGGACCTTAGGCCACTGAGCCAAATCCTTGGCCGCCCTAAATTCTTTTAATAAAGCATAATGGTAAATCAATATAAAAATTTATGTGTTCTGTGGGTATTTATTGAATGTACATAAAAATATCAAGCTTTGTCCAGCTTTTACACTGCATAAACATTGATAACAGCTAATATTGTCATGAGCCAGATATATTTCTACTTTACATTATCTCACGTAATTCTCACAGTCATTAATGTGGTAGATAGTAAGGCATCTCACATACATAGCTTGCTGATTTCTCACAGGTATTTAGTGGTGTAGTTAGAAATCAAACCTTGATGCTTTAATTATATAAAGCTTGTCCCTTTCATGTCATATTTCACTTAAAAATACAAAGTACTGTTGGGCTATTTTGTATTGCTTAGTTGCTGGGTCACATTAATGACTTTGCTTGCTTGACTTTGGATAAACACCTCCTTAGTGAACTTGATTATTTCTTATAGTGTTTGGAGATTCAAATAATTTGTGAAGCCCTAGACAGAATATGTTCAGTAAATGATATGCCTTAGCCTTCATCCTTTCCTTGAGAAGGTGGCCATTTGAAAGACTTAGCAAGTGGAAGGTGGAAGAAGAAAGATGGTTGGTTCCACATGAGGACATTGCTGAAGCAAAGTTATAGAAAGGTCACAAAACAAAGGTTAGAAAAGAAAGTACCTTTGCCAAGGTTGTATGTTTCAGGAACAGACTGGTAAAGCTAAATGGATACAGATTATGATGATACTTACATGCCGGACAAAGTATTATGTGCAAGATTTTTAACTGAGAAGAACCTCTTTTTTATGAAGATTAGGAACAAAGGTTCAGTGGAGAAGTAGAAGCTTGTAGGTAGGAATTCTATGGAGTTTAGTTACAACAGTTGAGACGATGTGATGATTGTAATGAGGGGTACAGATTACATTGACAGTGACACTGGGAACTCACATGAGTGTGGGCTTAAGACATTTTTGGGAGGACAGAGATGCAAATAACAGAAATATGGACACACAATTAAAAGGTATTGGAAAAGAATTTAGGAGATGAGAGGATGATGGGAAATTTAGTTTTGGAGTTGAGTTTTTTAGATGTTTAGCAAGGTAAATTGAAAACTGGAAGCTCTGGGTGTTCTGTCAAAAGAGAAGAGACCGTATACTCACCTTGAGGAAATGGCCTACAGTAGTCATGCTCCTGTGACTCCTGAAATTTCTCAAAACGGAAGGTCCCTTATTTAATAAGAAGGCACCATTATTTTTCCCTGTAGCATGCTTTGTGTCCTGGGGGAGTAGGCTTACCAGTGTGAGGGAACAGGGGATAGGTGAGATGATATTGGGGAGGAAAAACAGTGTAACCTATAAGGCTCCTATTTATTATTTCAAAAGAGAAATGGTAAACTGGAGGCTAGACGTATTTAAACTTAGGAAAAAATTTTTGTATTGTGCTGGGGATCGAGCCTGGGGCCTTGCATGTGCTAGGCAAGTGTTGTACTAATGAGCTACATCCCCAGCCAAGCTATGAACTTTAATTTCCAGTTACTTTGAAAGATGCTCAGATTTTGTTATACTACCAGGCATTTGTAAACATATTGAATGTTAAATTGTTGTAACATGTCCAGGTTTATTTTTGTTATCTCCTGTTCATTACCCAGAATTGATTACTTTTAAAATCAGAGTGTGAGATTGTCATCTGGGTAACGTTGCAGGGGTGCACACCAGGATGAGTGTATTCCCGTTATAGCCAAGACTGGGGATAAAAGGAGAAGATGCATGGTGCAATGGGAAAAGTAGAGATTCTTTTGTAAAATGCTGATAATGATAATACCAATTTCGAGAAAGTTGTAGTTAATATATGAAAAATGCCAGCAAAGGGATAGATAGTAATTGAGATATTTTTATACTTGAAAAAGGACTCAGGACCAGGGAGAAGGGCCTGTAAGTTTCTTGGCAGATTTTCTAGGGCTTTATGCAGTTGAATAGGACATGATATTAAATTAAGCAGTAAAATCTATCTATTTCTGAGTTATTTTTAGTTCTTTGTGATATTAGGCCTGAATAACTGGCAGTTAAAATACTGTGTTGAGCATTAGCTGGACAAGGAAACATTTATGTATTCTGTACTATCACAATCAGAAACATTTCTTGGCTCCCACTATGGGCATTTCTATAGCATTAATTCTTTTTAAACTTTTATTTTGGTGTAATTTTGGACTTCCAGAAAAACAATGACAAGAGTATGAAGTCGCATATATGGACTTCTCCTAGATTTCCCACCTGTTAATGTTGTGTCCCATTCGCTTATCATATGCTGAAGTACTTGAAAGTAATTTGCAGGCATGATGCCGTTTATCTTTACCTTCCATGTATGTTTCCTAAAACAAGGAAAAAACCTCATGTTTAAGCACAGCGGAGTTACTAAAATCAGAGAGTTAGCCTCAGTACAATTCTCCTACCTAATCTATGAACTGTAGCATTAATCCATTCAACAAATATTTATTAAGTGCCTTTCCTGTTGGGGCACTGTTCGAGGCACTTACGGTACATCAGTGAACTAAAGAGACACTGGAGTTTACCTTCTAGAGAGAGGAAATAAAGCATATTTTCATAGTAGAAAGTAATTAGATATTCTTGTTTTATTATTTAGAAAGTCATACTAAGCAGTTAATAAGAGCAGTTACCAGATTGTAACTAATTGTGTAGAGCACTTGGAAGGAAGGGACGGTGTTTTTCTCTTTTTTTTTTTTGGTACTGGGGATTGAACTCACGACCTCGTGCTTGCCAGGCAGGCGTTTACGCCACTGAGCTAAATCCCTGGCCCTCTTATTCATATTTGTCTTACCCTTTTTGCCTTCCTCGCAGTGCAGTGACTTATTTGTGAATACTGTTATTCATTATACATATGTTGACTGTTGTATTGTTTTGATGTCTTCAGATTTATTTTTATTATTTCCTTTTTGTCACCCCAAATTTATTAATCGAAAAACCTTCAAAATCGTTTGCTCAGCAACTGTAGGTGCACATTAAATGTTTATGAGGAGTAAGTTGTGTCACGGCAAGGACTAGATCTTGAAGGAATCTGTTAACTGCAGCAAGTGATTACTCACTAAAAAAGTGAAAGATGCTGTGAATTGCACTACTTGGAATGGAAGTAATGAAGTTGAAATGAAACTATGATGTTGGAATGGAAACAAGGGTACATTGTATCCAAAGCATCAATACTAGGGAATCTGAGTGCCACTCAGCTTGCCTACTACTAAACTGGGTGAGTTTGCAAAAAATAACCTCATCTGTTAGTATATTTCCTCATGTGTAAATGAGATTAGAATTTTCCAATTTTAAAAAATCTGCTTTTAAGATTTTTTATAAACTATCATACTAAGGTTTCACTTTAGGAATATAGACAAAATGCAGATGATTATGAACTTCTGTTAAATAAGCATTAAGTTAAATTTCCACTTTAAGGTAAACCTAGATGTTTAAAAAAAGTGTACAAAATTAGTGTTATGTTTGATGCTATTTACTAATAAGATTGCTTTATAATTTTTTTTTCCCACATAGTAGGGATTGAATCCATGGTCTTAGCACTGAGCTATATCCCCAGCCGTTTTTATGTATTTATTTTGGGACAGAATCTTGCTAAGTTACTAAATTGCCCTGCGTGGGCTCCAATTTACAGTCCTCCAACCTTAGCCTTCCAGAGTGCCCAGTATAGCTTAGTATGTAGTTTCATTCTTTACCATTAGGTAGTGGAAAAATAAAGGCATGGTATTTCAGGTGTAAACTCATGGATTATAGTAATTATTTACACTTCAGTGTATACCACAGTCGTTTATCTCTTACTATTTTACTAGCAGCTAGTAAACAGGAAATGTGTGCTCTCAAACTTAAGGAGCTTAAAGAATGATGACAGTAAACTGTTTAAATTAGTTGTGTAGCCCCGTAGTGGCATAGAGAAGGCATATAATGAGAGCCTGTGAGAAGAGAGCGCTCATGGCGTTACAGAGAAAAAAGATTGGAGGAATGGCAAGTGATTAAATGGAAGACACAGATAACTTACGTGATAAGTCACAATTGAGTTTTGAATTTTATTCTAAAAGCTATTTAATCTGTTATGGAATTTTATGCAGGGAATAACATGATCAGGTATTTTTATATCTACCGCCTCTGAAAAGGTTATTTCTAGTTACTTCAGTGATGTAGATCTTCTTAAGGAAATCAGTCTTTTAACTTTAAAGCCTGAGGAACATTGTTAATTTTGTGGTTTTAAGGTACTTCATTTATCATGAAACTTTAAAATATTTAAATGTTCATAGGTATGTTAGTATAAATTGATAATTGAAATTTTGGGATATTTTCTCATTGATATAAGAGAACTGGTCAACTATAAAAATTTGATTTAGAATCATTTCTAAGCAGTTAGAAATTTGGTGAAGTTTAACTGATTGCATGTGACTGTAGTCAGTTTTAAATGATCAAGGTACTCGGTTAAACTTTATAGAGAGAATTAGTTTTCACTGGGAAATAAATAATCCCAGTAGAAACTAGCGATAAGGGCTGGGAGTATAGCTCAGTGGCACAGCGCCTGCCTAGCAAGCATGAGGTCATGAGTTTGATTTCCCAGTACCCGCCCCCCCCCAAAAAAAACTAGTGATAGACGAATATTTTTCTAAGTGAAGTTATCAGAGTGGAAATAGGAGTTGAACTTTGTTACTTAGATATAAAACACTTCTCTAAGAATTGAAGAATAATTTATCTAAATCACATTTTTGTAATTCACATTTTTATAATTCACATTTGATTTTCAGAAAGGAAGAACTTTTAATTTATGCGTTTGTCCAACATTAGTTTCTTTTTCTTGAAAAAAAATTTAAGTTGAATTCACATAACATAAAAGTAACCATTTTAAAGTAAATATTTCAGTAGCATTTAGTACAGCTACCACTCCTGTCTAGTTTCAAAACATTTTAATCACTCCAAAATAAAATCGTATACCCATTAAGCAGTTACTATTCATTCCCTGATACCAACAGTCATATCAGCAATCCGCTGTTGCTATGGATTTATTTATTCAGGGTATTTCATATAAATGGAATCCTATAGTGTGTGACTTTTACTGCCTGGCTTCTTTCATTCATGTTGCAGTGGGTTTCAGTGCTGCTTTCCCTTTTACAGCTGAATAATACTCCCATAAATATGCCAGTTTTGTTTATCTATTCATCCATTAATGGATATTTAGGTTGTTTCCATCTTTTTGCTACTGTGAATAGCGTTGCTCTAAGCATTCTTGTACAATAATTTGTTTACCTGTTTTCAGTTATTTTGCGTCTATACCAAAGTAGAATTGCTAAGTCTTACAGAATTTTGAGAACCTGCCAATATATTTTCCACAGGGGCTAACCCATTTTATATTCACACTACCAACGTGTGAGGGTTTTAATTTCCCCATATCTTTGCCAACACTTGTCATTTTTTTTTAATTATTGTTGCCATCTTTGTGGCTATGAAGTGGTATTTCTTTCTGGTTTTGATTTGCATTTCCTTGACAACTAATGAGACTGAGTCTTTTCATGTATTCGCTGGCCATTTGTATGTCTTTTTGGAGAAAACGTGTGTCCAAAGTCTTTGCCCCTTTTAAAAATTGTGTGGTTTGTCTTTTTTGTTATTGAGTCATAAGTGTTTTTATGTACTTTAGATACTAGAGCCTTAGCAAATATATGTGTTTTCTACCATTTTGTGAATCGTCTTTTACCTTCTTAATGTCCTTTATGCATGAAAGTGTTTAGTTTTGATGAAGTCTAATTTATTTATCTATTTTTGCTCATGATTTTGGTGTTACACCTGAGAATTCATTGCTAAGTCCAAGGCCAAGAAGATCTAACCCTGTGTTTTGTTCTAAAAGTTTTCTGAATTTAGTTCTTATATTTAGGTTATTGAACCATTTTTTGGTTTTGTTTTGTATGGTGTAAGTTAGGATTATAGCTTTATTGTCTTACACATGAATATCCAGTTGGTCCTAGTATACTTGTTAGAGACTATTTGGTCTTGGCAGCTGTATTGAAAACTAGCTGGCCATTGATGCATGGGGTTATTTGTAGATGCTCAATTCTACTGCTTGTTTATCAGTCTTTTTGGCAGTGCCACACTGTCTCGATGATTGTATCTTTGTAGTAAGGAAATTTGAGACAAGAAGTGTAAATTTGCTGGATGTGGTGGTGCATGCCTGAAATCCTAGCATCCCAGAGGCTGAAGCAGGAGGATTGTCTCAAGTTTGAGGTCAGCCAGGGCCACATGGTAAGTTCAAGGACAGCCTGAACTCCATAGCCAGACCTTTCTCAAAAAAACAAAAAAACAAAAACCAGTCTATTCTTCAGCTCCATTCTTTATTTTAAATATTATTTTCTTTATGTAAGGGCCCTTGCAATTTTGTTTGAATTTGAGAGTTGACTTTTATTTCTGCATTAAAAACTATTAGAATTTGTAATGGATCGAAATCTGTGAAGTGCTTTGGGTAGTAGTATAGGCATCTTAACAATATTAAATCTTCTGATGTGTAGTTATGTGTTTGATTTCTTTCAGCTGTATTTTTGTGATTTGTAATTTTTGATATACAAGTCTTTTACTTCGTTAAATTTTTCCTGGGTATTTTATTCTTTTGATTGCTATTATAAATGGAAGTTTTTCCCTCAATTTTGGTTTTAGATTGTTCATTACCAGAAAAATACAACCGAGCCAGGTGTGGTGGCACACAGCTGTAATCCCAGCCCTCTAGGAGGCGAAGGTAGAAGAACGTGGAGTTTGAGCTCAGCCTGGGCAACTCAGCAAGACCCTGGCTGAAAGAATTTAAAAAAAGGGTTGGGGATGTAGCTCAGTGCAAAGGTTGTGGGCTCAATCCCCAGTATTGCCAAGTGAAACAAAAACAACCACACAGTTGATTTTGGTGTGTAGCAATAATTGCTTTCAACTGTCAGTTACTTTTTTTGGCGGCACCAGGGATCGGACTCATGACCTCACACTTGCCAGGCAGTTACTTTTTTTTTAAACCTATATGAGCTAGATCACATAGGTAGATAAGAAAGTAGAGCTGAGTGTGGTGGTGCACGCCTGTAATCCTAGCATTTGAGAGGTTGAGGCAGGAGGATCCCTGTGAGTTCAAGGCAAGCCTAGGCTATGTAGTAAGTGCAAGGTCAGTCTGAACTACATAGTGAGACTCTGTCAAAAAAGAAAAAAGTAGAAAGTTAAATACTAAATAATTTGATCTGCATATTATCTAGAATATCTATTTATCCTGAATACAAAGAGTTCTGAGGTGTCCTCTTAGTATAGTATTGATCTGACTATGCTTGTATCATGTTATATCATGTTACATGTGTGTTATAAAACGAGATAGGTCATTTTGTTTTCTTTAAGCTTGGAGAAAGGTACCAAATCATAATTTAAAGTTGTATTTATTTATTTTTTTTTGTGATTCAGTTCTGAAGTTATGGAAAATGATAGTTATCACACAGTCTGGTTCAAATGTCTGTGAATAATAAAGAAGATAGGAACAGAAGCTGATTTGAGTCTACAAATGATTATTATTTACCTTTCTTAGTTTTCCTTCAAATAAGTTTTCAAATATTTAGCCTTAACATTTCGTTATCAATAGACATGTGAACAGTTTCAACCTTGTAAGTTACTAAAGAAGTTCAGTTTTTACAATACTTGATCTGGGAAGGATGGAATCTCATGACACAGTTTTTTTTTTTTTTTTAAATTCTTACTTCCACTATTTAAGTGGTATTATAAGGCAAGTTATTTGAAAATAGAGCAACTACTTTAAAGTGACTGATATATTTTAAGCGCTCTTGGAAGCACTTTATTGATCTAAGTCTTAGTTATTTTTATGAAAAGACAGTGGAGCCTACTTCACAGAGCTGTGAAGAAGAAAAGAAATAACATACTAAGCAGTTAGCCAGAAATATGCAATAAGCATTTGACAAGCAATAGCCATTTTTATTATTTGTAATTTCACAAAGAGGAGAAAAGGATAATCTACGCAGTGAAAATCACACTTATGTGAAAAGTTAAACAGGAACAGTCTTTCTGGGAAACAAATTTGGTGATATGTATAAAACCTTAAAATGGTATTGTGATTTCACACCTAGGAATCTATCCTAACCAGATAATCAAAGAAGTGGAAAGAGATTTGTATTTATTATAGACCTACTTGTAGTTGCAATAGTTAACAACTGTTGTATAGTAAGAACATAGACAAAGTCAAGATTTAGCCAGATAATTCAGTACTAAGTAATTATTAGCATGGTGCTTAAGAGTTTTAATGACAAGGAAGAATGTTTGACAGATTTCAAGTTAAGCATATAATATGATACAAATGATGTAAAATATGCATGGGCAAAAACTATCAGTTATGGTTGGATCAGGGAAGTGGAATCATTGTGAATGATATGAGTAATGTAGAAAAGGGTTTTTAGACTTAAGAAGTTATGGCAATCTATTAAGATGTATGTGTAGGGCCTGGTTTGTTGGGTAAACTGGGCCATTTCATGAGAGCTAGGTAGCAGGAAGGAAAGCCAAAAGTGAGATAGAACAAGGATATAGTAGAACCCATGAGAGTAAAATGCAACACACAAGAAGAAAGGTGTATGTTGTCTATAAATGTTAAAATTATGAATAATCAATGTTTTCTATATACCTTTCCAGGAGCATTATTTTTAGTGTTAGAAAAAAATCATAAAAATTTTATTAGCAAAATATAGAAAGAAGCTGCTTAAAATAGTGTTAAGTCAGTAAAGTGGTAGAACCAAGATTAAAACTCTGATCTTGATATTACAGCTCTCCTTAAAGACCTTACAGTTAAATTTTGCAAGTTAAATTCAGTATGTCAGGTTCTGAGAGAAACCACGGTAACTTTTATGTCTGGTAAATTTTCAGTCATCTGCAGTGCTTACATTTAGATCAGACTCAAATAATTTATTTTACTTGTTGGAAGATACTTTATAATTAAAACAAAATGATGATCTAAGAAATAATTAAAAACAGTGCAGGACTTTTTTTCTGAGTAATTTGAGAGTAAGTCGTCCTAGTGCTCTGTAACTTTCAAATACTTTAAGATTCCTACAAGTGAAAATATTCTTCTTGGATAGATGGGTCATTTCAGGGCCGTCACCCTGAAAGGTAAAGTACAAGATGGAACTGGAAAATCTGGTGCCAGAAAATAAAATATTCAAGAGTGATGGAAACATGTCAAAAAAAGACACAGAAGCCAGCTTAAATGAGCCCCCTCTGGTCAAACTAAGGACAGTTGGATTTCTGGCCTTGAATTCCAGGCCCAAATGATTTTCCTGCCTCTACTTCCCGAGTGGCTAGAACTATAGGCATGCACCACTGTGCTAGTCTTTATTGGCAAATTTTTTTAAGGAGGGACAAATCCATGCCTTCACACATGGGAGGCAAGTACTCTGCCACTGCATACTACCCTCAGTTCCACATAAAACATT
>RJWT010005469.1:0-30925 GCA_004365215.1 Cuniculus paca | reverse complement strand
ATAAGCAAACATATTTGAGTGCCAGTTTCTGTTGAGTGAGAATGAGTTTGACATAAAAGATGGAAGTTAATGGAACCAGAATTGACTCCTAAGAGAAAGCAGAATGGTGGAAGCAGGTGGAATTTTCAATGACACCCACTTGTTTTAGTTTTACTGTATTACTGTGGTTTGAATTCTTGAATGCCCATGCATTCCTATCTGTAAACCTGTAAGTATCCAGTGTTGAGATTGGGGGGTGTGTGTGTGTATGTGTGTGTGTGTGTGTGTGTGTATTGTACACTATTGGTTTTTAGGTGGGACCTTAATTTATTGTAAGGGACTGCACAGGGTGTTTGATATCCCCAACCCCCGAACACTAAGTGCCCACCGCATTTCTAGTCATCATGGAAACCAAAAATTGGCTTCACACTTTCTGATATTACAGAGGTTGTAGGAAGAGGTGTAACAGACTAGAAGATAATGCAGTTATGTGGCATGGGGTCAAGAGTGACAGACTTGTAGTCAGAACACTTCTGTTCAGATCTTGCCTCTGTCTTTTACTATCTTAGTAGTGTTGAATGTAACTGAACCCTCTGAGTCTAAGTTTCCTGTCTGGCAATGGGACAGTAGGTCTATGTTCCTTTTTGTTGTAATAGTTTTTGATTCTGCAGTTAGGTATTTGATGCTGCTCCAGAAAAACAAATGCTTATGTGGCTCAACTTTGGTGTGTTGCAGGTACAGCTTGTTGGATTAGATGAGGAGAGTTCAGAATTTATTTGCCGAAACACCTTTGACCATCCATACCCCACCACAAAGCTCATGTGGATCCCTGACACAAAAGGAGTCTATCCAGACCTACTGGCAACAAGTGGCGACTATCTTCGTGTGTGGAGGGTAAGCACATGCTTCTTTAGCGGCTAGACAAATGGGCTTTCTAAGTGTTAGCTATTAACAGTGTAGCCACAAAGAGCAAGACAGGGTAAGGGTAGTGAGTATTATTGCAGCCTGGGACAGATGAGCAAAGCTTCTTTTTACTGACTTGTTGGCTCAGCAGATTTTCTAGTCAATCTAGCTAAGATTCCAAGAATCCTTTTCCTGGCTACAGTCAGCCTGGAAACCTGAGGCTCAATTAATCTGATGTAATGAATACAGTCTTCAGTGGGGTTGGAGAAATTTGGTCTGTTAGTCTGTTGACAGTTAAGGTATTTTTGAGTAAATTAAACAAAATACTGGGCCATTGCTGTTAATAGATTATGTGAGCAGATCTTGGAGCCTCCTCACCCCTGTCAGCTGAACTCAACAAACTGTAGCCTGGGGTATATAGCCCAGTAGACAAGGTCCTAAGATTCTGATTAAGACAAGGTGAGAAGACCTCCTCTTTAGACAAAAAGCTTTGGGAAGAAGTCTAATTTGGGGAGTTTCTCTAGATTTTATTACTCTTTATGATAAAAATGTTTTCCTGCATGTCTTTGATTTACTAAGGTATTATCTGAATAGGGCTTTTAAATTTTTGTGTGAGGCTAGGACTGGTTGATTTTTTTTCAATTATTATTCTTCAGGTTGGTGAAACAGAGACAAGGCTGGAATGTTTACTAAATAATAACAAGAATTCGGATTTCTGTGCCCCCCTGACTTCGTTTGACTGGAATGAGGTGGATCCTTATCTTTTGGGTAAGGGAGTTAGGGAGCATGTGTTCCAGTTGGAAGAAGTAGTGATACATTTTCTCAGATATCACACTGGGTTGGAGGGGAAGCATCAGATGCAACACTGGGCCAGTTTGTTTTTGGTGCTGGGATTGAACCTAGGGCCTCACACATGCTGGGCAAGCACTCTGCCTCAGTGCCCCAACCTGTGAACCAGTTTTTAATTAGGGACCTGACATACATGCAGCATCCTTCGTATAACAGGGCCAAGTGAAAAATGGGTTAGATGTGGAATATGGTTATTAATTCATCACATGGAGTTGCGCTTTCTGCGTGTGTATATCTTGTCTCTCTAGTTAAAATCTGAGCACCCTAAGATAAGGATTAAATACTTCGTACACTCAGGAACCATTTGTGGCATGTTGTTCCCTGGCCAAGCAGATGAACTAGCAGGCACAGGAGGGACATTTGCCTGGGAACCTCATCCCTCAGTGCTGACTTGCACTGGTGTTCACAGGTACCTCAAGCATCGACACAACTTGTACCATCTGGGGGCTGGAAACTGGGCAGGTGTTGGGGCGAGTGAATCTTGTGTCTGGACACGTGAAGACCCAGCTGATTGCCCATGACAAAGAGGTAATGATACGTTGCTTTCCTCAGACGCTTTCTATGCCAGTAGGTAACATGTCGGGTTATTCTTTCACTGTTTTGCAAATTATGTAGGCAATCAGAATGCTTCTTGTTCAGAGTAAATATAGCCAGGCGTGGTGGCACATGCCTGTAATCCCAGCACTCAGGAGGTTGAGGCAGGAGGATTGTTGCAAGTTCAAGACCAGCCTCAGCTACAAAGTGAACTCAAGACCAGCCTGGACTGCATTTCAAGACCCTGACTCAAAAAAAACACAAAAACAACAACAACAAAAAAAACCAAAGTAAAAATAATAGTGTGTCAAAACAGCAGGAACAACACTGTTGTACACTAGTGCATTTTTTGACTAATGTAAATTACTTATTCTAAGTCTGTTGTTTTCCTTTTCACGCAAGAGTTTGCTTTTTTTTTTTTAAGTCTCTTAGAGATACACTGGAAACTGGTGTGATTCAAAATAATCTTAGAGTAAAATTTATTTCAAAACATAATGTTTTTTTTTTTAGGGTAAAAGAAGGCAGGAAGAGAGACAACTTTATGACAGACAAACCTAATTGTCATTTTCTCTACATATATTTTGTCGTATTCTAGTATATTTATGTAATCGCTATACCTCTAATACTATTTGGAAACAAACATTTTACTTTGATATGACATATGTTTGTGGGATAACCTGAAGAAAGGTAATGGTGATTGTGGGAGTAGGTTTTGTTGTTGTTGTTTTGTTTTTTGAGACAGAGTCCCACTATGCAGTTCAACTGGCCTTGATCTCACTATGTATCTGAGGCTGGTCTCAAACTCGCAATGACCCTCCTGTCTCAGCTTCCCAAGTGCTGGGAATACAAGTGTGCTCTACTCTGCCCAGTTTGGTGACTAATCAAAGCATTCCTCTGATAATTTGGCAAAATAGTCACTCAGAGCCATTCCATACTTCTGTCTCATTTCTTTGAGGTCATGTTTCTTTTTTTTCTCCCTTACCCCCATAGTTGGTAGTATTAATATTTGTACTGGTAAAAAGGATGTCTTGACCATGGTCAAAAATTGGAGATTATCAATAGTATAGGAAAGCAATTATTTAAAGGGTTGTTTTTGGCCTCTGTACTTTTAAAGTTAAGATCTATATAAGACTGCTGGACTTAGCACCCATTCATGATAAAAAATCCTACAAAAAATTGGAATAGATGGTCTTTATTTCAATTCGATAAAAGCTGTCTATGAGAGACTAACAGCCAACATACTAAATGGACAAAACCTGAAAGCTTTCACTCTAAAATTAGGAACAAGACAAGGATGTCCACTGTCTCCACTTTTTTTTTTTTTTTTTTTTTTTTGTGGCACTGGGGACTGAACTCATGATCACACTTTCCAGGCAGGCACTTAGGCCACTGAACTAAATTCCCGGCCCTCTGTCTCCACTCTTATTCAACATAGTCCTGGAAACTTTACCTGGAGCAATTAGACAACAGAAAGAAATAAAAGGAATAAAGATAGGAAAGGAAGGAGTTAACTGTTGTTATTTGCAGATGACATGATACTCTATTTAGAAGACTCGAAAACTCCACCAAACAGCTTGTAGATTTAGTAAGCAAATTCAGTAACGTAGCTGGTTACAAAGTCAACACTCAAAAATCAATAGCCTTCCAGTACACAAATAACAAACTCACTGAGAGAGAAATCAGTGAAAAAAAATGAAATACCTAGAAATCAAGGTTGCGTTTTAGTTATATGACAACCTAATTTGCTATTCTCTTTTAGTTCCTACTCAGAGACAGTAACTACTCTTAAGTATTGTACATAGACTAAGACAGTGTAAGCCATGGAATTTCTTGCACAGATGAGGCAGCAGTAAGCTAATGGAGAGGCTAGGAGCAGTAGGGAGCTCTCATTCCCTATATGCCAGAACAGCCTGTAGAAGAGACAGGGTTTCTAGGGTGGCGGGGCTGAGTTTAATTGGCAAAGGTGCTTTTGGGAACAGAGCGAGGAGAAGTACTTAACTTTTCCCTGCTTCCCAACATCCAGTTTCCCACCAGGGCCTCCCATGGCTGACCCAGCTAGAAACAGCCAGCAGAACTAAGACCCTACCAAACTTAGCCTGTAAGAATCAGTTCTCTTGTGAACCGAAAGGAGCAGGGAGAAGAGCCTGTAATGGATCTTGGCAAATAGACCCCAGACCAGCACCTGGCCTTGAAGAAATGAACCAACCTGAGAATGGTGGTTCTGAGAGAAACGAGAATAACTCCTAGCATCTCGGTTTTCCTCAGTCCATCTCTCTGTATTTCAGGAAAGACTGATTTGGGATGCTCTCATGGCTGCCTAGCAGATGGGCATAGAGGAAGGTTTAATACATTTGGGAATTATTATTCGCTTTTTTTCTGACAAGCCACACATGGATAAAGGACAGTCACTTAAAGCTAAGAATGCTGTGTGCACTGAGTCACACTGCTCCTGGGCACTTATGATGTCTCACTCCTGAGAGGTACTCAGAGATGGTACCATGGGATGCACATACTGCTAAACCTGCATCTGCCTAAAATAGCTGGACAGGGCTAGTAAAGCCTTGGTTTGCCAGGTCTACCAGGCCTGAGTGCCTCTTGTTGATGACTGACCTACTTCCCTTTTGAACTCTTTAATTACTAAAGAGAAGCATAATTGCTTCATTATCTGCCAGAGAGAAAGGAATTCAGGAGGTTAAATAGAAATTGATGTTAATTTGACTATGTCCCTTAGTAGGCAGAACCCAAGAGGGTGAGAGCTGCAGTGTTTAATAAGAAATTCCACTCATGTCTCCTCAGAAGTCAGCTATCATTATTTTTTTCGACTGCAGAAGGTAGGTTTTGTTTGGGATTTTTGTTTTATTTTCTTCTGTTATTTGATACAGGGTCTTACTATGTAGTCCAGGCTGGACTTGAACTCACTGTGTAGCCCAGCCTGGCCTTGAACTCACAATCCTCTTGCTGTAACCTCTCTATCAAGTGCAGGGATTATAGGCATGAGCTACTGTGCCAACTTTTTTGTTTTGTTTTGTCTGAGGATCAAACCCAGGAGTACTCTACCACCTAGCTGTATCTTCAACTGTTTTGGTTTTTATTTTGTGAAAGAGTCTTGCTGAGTGGCCCAGATTGTGCTTACACTTGGCGTCTTCCTGCCTTAGCCTCCACAGTAGGTGAGATTATGGGCATGTGCCACCAAGCCCAAAATAGGACTTTTCTGTTTCTGTGTCTTTCCACTTGTCTGGCTCTTGAGTTTATCCATCTCTCTTAGTCCCTGTCTTTCTCTGAAGCTCTTCATTGTTCTCTACCTCTGTTTTCTCATAGATGTTAGTCAGACAAAATGTTTACAGAAAATTACAAATGCAGAAAACAGTGATTCAAAATCTAAATTGGTCCATTTATTGTTACGGTTATCTAAATGTCCTCTCAAAGCCCAAAGGTGCGACTTTTGGAAGGTGATCTGATTATGTGGATTTTTTTTTTTTTTTTGGTACTAGGGATCGAACTCATGACCTCATGCTTGCCAGGCAGACGCTTATGTCACTGAGCTAAATCCCCAGCCCCCTTATGTGGATTTTTAACTGACTGCTTATGAGAACATAGGGTCTGGTTGGAAGATTTGGGTCACTATAGGTGTGGCCTGTCTCCCTCCCTGGCTTCTCCTTTGACACACTCTCTCTCTACTTCTTGACCACCTTTGCATGAACAATTCTCTGTAGCTGCATCCTTCTGCCATTCTGTACTGCCTTAGAGTCAGCCAACTGTGGACTGAAACCTTACAAACTGTGAGCCAAAAGAAACCTCTGGGTGTCAGGTATTTTGTCCTAGCAATGAAAAAAGTGGCTAAGATAGATTTTGGTACCAGAGAAGTGAGGTCATTGGTGTGAGACAACCTGACTATGTGGTTCAGGAGCCTTTCGAACACCTTATCTGAGGATTTGAGAAAGGTCTGGAGATGCCAGCAGGAGAAACAGCTCTAGAATGCTGTAAGCCAAGCTTAATGGGAGAGTCTGGTCAGAGCTCAGACAACTAGAATGATGATTTAAAAAAAAGCAAATGGAAAAGCCCTGGATCAGGAGATTTCAGGACAAGAAGGGCTTTATTGGAAGTTGGATGGTGGCCATGTGTGTTGTGCTCTGGCAGAAAATTTGTCTACATTTTGCTCATGTCCTGAGACCACAGGAAACTTAGATTAAGGATGGCACATTAATCTGGCAGAGAAATTTTCAAGGCAGCCTAACATTTAGGCTGTGGCATGGGTGTTGTTGAGGGCTTTTAACTAGCTCTACATTGAGAATCAAGTGCACTTGGCATAGTTGAGTATGTTAGAAGTTTCCAGTTTTGCCACAAAGTAGGCTTCTGCAAAGATGGAACAGAGGAGAATTTGGTTACTAAAAAGATTAAAATGAAGCCAGATTCTTTATAACAGTTCAATAGAAAGGATGCATTCAAAGCTTATGAGGAATCAAAAAGGTCCTACCCTTCTCAAGCTCAGAATTGCGAAAGCGAAAGAGAGCCGTAGTGTACCATGCTTGAGAATGGGTGCTGAGGGAGTTTGTTCCCCTGAATTCAGTTTATAATGCTCAGCTGTCCAGGTACTCAGAGGCCCCTGCAGCCATGATGCAAAAGGACCAGGCTATTGCTGGAGCCAGCAGCAGAGCTTGGCATTGGTCCACAAGGTGCTGGTTTTTACAGGCCTGCAGAATTCAAGAATTGTGGAGTCAGGAAGGTTTCTGTCCAAATTTCAGAAGAAGCCCTGCGATCCCAGGCACTGCCCCTATGAAGGCAGTATGTGAAACTCTGAAAGTGAAGCTGAAAGTACATAGAGACTCCAGAAAATTGGAGAAGCCAAAAACATGAAACATCTGAGGCAAGCTACAAGGAGTGAACACAGCCAGCCCAAGAGAGAAGCTATGAGAGCTGTAATCACTGGCAGTATTGTAGGGACAGGGCTGTCTGAGCCCCTTGGAGTTCACATGTCATTGCCACAATTTGTCCTGGGTGCTGGAAATGGAACTACAGGATTTAATGTTTATCCTGCTGGGTTTTGGTCTTGCATTGGTCCCATTGGTTTCTGTCCCTCTGTTTCTCCCTTTTGGAATGGGAATATTTATCCTGTGCCATTGTATGTCAGCAGTGTTTAACTTTCTTTTGATTTTCACAGGGACTCACAACTAAGAGTTTACTTTGAGTTTCAGAGGAAATTTGGGGCTTGAATTTTTCAGCAGTGCGAAAAGTGTTAGGACTTTGGCAACTCTTAGAGATGGACTGTATGCAATTTGCATAAAGAGACGTGCATGTGTCTTTTGGGGGCCCAGGGCAGAATGTTATGGTTTATATCTAGATGTCTTCCTAAAGCTTCATTGGGGGAGTAGGCAAGACCTTTGGGAAATGATTGGATCATGGGGACATTATAGCTGATTTGCTCTTGGTGGGAAGAGACAGGTTACTGCGGGCTTGACCTGGAAGGTTATATCTCCCTTCCTGGCTCCTCCCTTGATGCTCTGTTTCCTGTCTGCCATGAGGTGAGCTGCTTTCCTCTGCCATGCTGTCCTGCCTTGGAGCCAGCCAACTGTGGACTAAAACGTGAGCCAAAATAAACCTCTTTTCCCTTAAATTGTGTGTGTTGGGTATTTTGTCCTAGCGACGATAAAGTGACTGAGACACTCATGAACATAAGCCATTTGGGAGAAGAAGCAACATGTCCTAGGAAAAGAGTGATCCTAAGCCTGTTTCTAAATAGAGCAACACCTCAGCCTCCATAATTCAAAATTGCTATTACTTCTTTCTTGCACATGAGTCTTAGGTTCAAGTTTCATAGCTGAATCAGCTTGGCTGTTTTTAAATGGCCTCAGGAGCGCTGCGTCTACCGTTCAAATTGTTGATTTCAACCATAATCTGGTCATGTATGCCTGTGATTGCATATAAATGAAAGCTACCAAAGCCCAGAAAATGAATGTCTCAATCTTAGAGTATGGCAGAAGACAGCCACTTGCTCTGGCTTCCATTGAGGCTGTGCATACAGAATCCCTGCTCAGAGTTGTTCGTGTTCTTCCAGTTAGTAGGATTTATGTGCGTTTTGCTTTATTATCACTTGGAAGAAGACTTGGAAAGCAGCAAGTGGGAAGAAGCCAGACAATTGTGTGTAGCAGAACGAACTTCATTTTTGGGAAACCATTGGTGGCAGAGCTCTGGGGTTCCAGTACCCACAGACACTGTTTAGGATTCATTTACTCGTTTGTGTGTCATGAGCTGAGGTTCAGATGAACTGGAGATGGTAGAGCTCTCTACTATAGTGAAGGGGTTGACAGATCTAAATCTTACTAAAGTTTCTTACTTGATCTCCAACAGGTCTATGATATTGCATTTAGCCGAGCTGGAGGCGGCAGGGACATGTTTGCCTCTGTGGGTGCTGATGGCTCGGTCCGAATGTTTGATCTCCGCCATCTGGAACACAGCACCATCATTTATGAAGACCCGCAGCATCACCCACTGCTTCGTCTCTGCTGGAACAAACAGGACCCTAACTACCTGGCCACCATGGCCATGGATGGAATGGAGGTGAGCACCCCAAGTAGGCCAACAAGGCCCTGCTGCCTAATGCAAGCCCTGCTTAGTGTATCTCGAAGACTGCTTCTTTGCTGGTGGCAGTATTGCTCCCAGGGAATTTTTGGAAGTGTCTGGAGACATTTTTGGTTGTGACAGCTTGGGAGGAGGTGGGTAGTCCTGGCATCTAGCAGGTAGAGACCAGGGATACTGCTGAATATCTTGCAATGCACAGAATATCCCCCAATGAAGTGTTACCCTACCCAGAATGTCAGTAGTGCTGAGATTGTGAAAGCCTGATCTAGAACAAAGACTATGTGTTAAAAAAAGCTTCTAATACATAGAGTGTTGGATTTAGAGTCAAGAAAAGTAATATTTAAAGAATAATCTAAATGATTTGGGTATATGGGCTGGGCGAGAAAACAAGCCAGTTCCTCCTTCTATATGCTGGACAGATTCATCCAGCTTTAGCAAGTGAGGGTAGAAAAAGCAGGTCTCTCCAGTCTACTACTCAACAAAAGGAGTGAATTGCAGATAAAGAGGATGCAGAGGTTGACCTGACCTTGGTTTGGTGAAGCTTATACTTCAGACTTCTTACATTCCCAGTTGCGCTTTGATCAGGGTCTCATTTTGCCCTGCTGTGATGGCAGAGTTCTTATCGCAGTCAACTGCTGGGACTCAGTGGTTATCCATACTCATGGTACCTACTTCTGCTTCCTCTTTTCCCTATCAGTCTAAAGGCCCGTGTTGTTCAGGACAGGGACTGTATCTTCTCATTTTCATACCCCTCAATCCTGAGGATACCCTGTCGTATATTATTTAAACCCACAAATGAAAAAGTTATGTTTGAGAAAAAAAATTCTGCATACAGTGTTTTCTTTGTTTGTTTAGTCACACCCTGCAGTTGTAGGACCTTTTGCTTGTATTTCTGCAGGTGGTGATTCTGGATGTCCGAGTTCCTTGCACACCTGTTGCCAGGTTAAACAACCACCGAGCATGTGTCAATGGCATTGCTTGGGCCCCACATTCATCTTGCCACATCTGCACTGCAGGTAACTATGGTAGGGACATTGGGTAGTAAGGAATCTGCACTCTTTGCACCTTAGAAACGTATTTCTTACTCTTTTCCATGGACAGTTTTGAGAGATTTATACAAAGTGACTCAAGAGCCTCCCTACACTGTGAAATTGAAGCATTTTATATTTCCAGATGATCTTGTACCCTCAGTAGGCAGAGCCTCTTCCACATATACTAATGACAGTGTGTATCAGATAGAGGCCTGTACCCCAGACTGTCCTCCTGGAAATCTGGCTTCATACAGGGGACCCAGATCCAGGAAGAGGCATCCCTCTTGAATATAATGAGATTCTTGGGAATGCCAAGGTTGACATCTCCCTGGACCTTTCAGGCTTCACTATAATGAATCTGCAGAGAGCTCTGGTTGTATTGAAGAGCATGTAGCCTTCCCTGGTCAGTGATGTGTGACTCATTCTCATTTCATCATTTTTCACACCAAAAAGAGTATCTCTTAAAAATGAGCTGGTTGTAAGTTTGCTTTTATTCTAGAAATAATGTATATCTGTTATTAAAAGTGAAAATAATGCTGGGGTCAGTAGCTCATGCCTATAGTCCTAGCTACTGAAGAAGCTGAACCAGAAGGATCATAAGCCTTGGCAACTTGGAGACTTAACAAGACCCTGTCTCAAAATAAAATACAAAAAAGGGGCTGGGTGTGGTGATGCACACCTGTAATCCCAGCACTTGGGAGGCCGAGGCAGGAGGATTGTTGCGAGTTCAAGACCAGCCTGGGCTGCAAGATGAGTTCAAGGCCAGTCCGGACTGCGTAGCGAGACCCCATCTCAAAAAGCCAAAAAAGAAAAAAAAAAGAAGAAGAAGAGGGAAAGAGGGGCTGGGGATATAGCTCAGTGGCGTCAGTGCCTGCCTGGCAAGTGCAAGGTTGTGAATTTGATCCCCGGTACCAGAAAAATAAATAAAATAAAAATAAAATAAAATAAGGGAAAGGGAAGGGAAGGGTTTAAATTAGAGGTATAGTAAATAGAAAGGTAAAAAAAATCATCTTCTCTCATTGCTGTCCCATCTTTGTCCCACTTCCCATACATGACCTTTAACTACAGTTGGGTGTCTCCCTCCAGATCCTTTTAACACATATGTAACTACATCTCCCCCACTATGAATATATTCCTTTATTCTACAAAGACTGTGTTCTGTTTTAGCCCTATTACATTTTGTATGTGTTTTTCAACACGTCAGCCTTCCTTCTAATGTGGTTTTTTCCCTCCTCACTATTTAGTGGCCTTATGGCAAACCTTGTTTGTTATGGAGGCAACAAAACAATGGTTTGATTCTCTGCCATCTTGGCATTAATTTGATGGGTAGGAAGCATTTCCATTTTTGGTTCTCTGTCCATGCCTGCTTATCTCCTTGAGGAATAATTTGGGATCCACTGCCACCTCTACCCCCAGACTGTGATTGCCTTCTTCATAATTGCTCCCTTTTTGTCTGAGAGTGTAGGGAAAGAGGGTGAGAGAAGGAAAAAGAGAATGGTGTCACCCATTGTTGATGGAGAGTAGAAGTGTTGAGTGTTTAAAGCAGTACCTCGATCTCTTGGCATAGAATGTCTTGGGAAAAGGGATTTTTTTCCCCTGCAGTTTTTATTTTTTCATTAATATATATTTGCAGTACATAATGATTGTGTTCCTTGTACAAATTGATAGGTGTGCATAACATACCTTAATTCTTTTTTTAATCCCTTTTCCCTCCCCTTCCTCCCTTCATCTCTTGGTCCTTCCCTTTTGCAAGAGATCTATCTTCCCTTCTCTTATTATCTATCTTTGATTTTACTCTGTATATTTTGGGTTTCTCATGTAAGAGAAATCATGGAATATTTAAGCTGTATGTTTGATTTATTTCACTTCACATTATGGTCTCAAGATGCCTCCATTTTCATACAAATGACTCGTTTATCCTTCTTTATAGCAGAGTAGTACTCCGTTATTTATAAACACCAAATTTTTTTATCTGTCCATAAGCCATTGGGGAATAGGGTCTTGTACCTTGCCCACTTTATGTGAACTTGGTAGCAGCCAGTGTTGCCCATGGCCAGTCTGACCAGTTAGGGTTCCCTAGTACTGCAAAAAAAAAAAAAAGAAGAAGAAAAGAAACTTGGCAATATTACAGATGATTTTAGGGACTAGAGAAAGTAAGTATAACTGACTCATAACTTTGACATTCTAACCATTCTCATTTTGATATATTTCTTGTAGCCTTTGGTGGTAGTAGAGGGTAACCAGGATTGAACCCAGAGCTTTCACAGGGAGGTGTATTCCAGCAATTTTTTTTTTTTTTTTTTGGACACAAGATCTTGCTAAGTTTGAGTTCAGACTGGACTCAAACTTGCAACCCTCCCACTTCAGTCTCCCAGAGTATTGGGATTATATGTATGTGCCACCACCACATCTGGCTTTCTAGTCATTTTTTGCATGTGCTTATTTTTTTTAAGATTAATGCCTTCTTTTTTGATGTTTCCTATGGCCCTTTACTTGGAAAAGCCATTTAAAGGTACGTGTCCACATTGCAGTCATCATTCTGTGTAACACCTCACTGAAGAATAATTGCCCATAAAATGGGAAACTCACATTAGATCAAATTGTCAGGGAAGGATCTTTAACCATTTAACTTTTATTTAGTAGCTAAAAAATGACATCATGTTTTGGACTCTTTGTTTTTTTCCCTAGTACTGCATTTAGGGATGGAATACAGAGAATGTTGAGCTATACCCAGCCTTTTTAATGTTTAAATTTTGAAATAGGGTCTCAGTAAGTTGCTAAATTGCCCCGGAGCTTGCTGTCCTCCTGTCTCAGCCTTCCAGAGTGCTGCGATTATAGGTTTGTGCCACTATGCCTGACTTGGGGGTTGTTTTTATTCCATTTTCCTCTCCTGAGGCCTGACCCCAATGAGGAGGAACCCACCTAGTCCTAACGTCTAGTTCATCTAGATGTAATATCCTAACCTTGTTATGGTTGAGGGAACCCAAGGATATCTGGGACATGAAGTTAATGCCAGATTTGAGTCCTGGTCCTGCCACTCACCGGCTGCATAGCTGTGTGGCTTGGGGCAAATGTCTTAACATTTTTGAATCTTAGTTTCCTCATCTATAAAACGAGGACTTAAAACCCCCTTCACAGAGGTTTTGGTGAGTAAATGCTTATAAATTGTGTCTCCCTCTGCAGATGCAGGGATTGTTATACATATTACCCGATTTGACCTTGCTGACTGTCTTTGTTTGTTCTTAGCGGATGACCATCAGGCTCTCATCTGGGACATCCAGCAAATGCCCCGAGCCATTGAAGACCCTATCCTGGCCTACACAGCTGAAGGAGAGATCAACAATGTGCAGTGGGCATCCACTCAGCCTGACTGGATTGCCATTTGCTACAACAACTGCCTGGAGATACTCAGAGTGTAATGTTGGTGGCGACTTACCCACAAGGCAGGGGCTTGTGTGTTTCCCACCTCTGCCCCACTCCAAGTAAGAAGAAACATATTTCCAGTGGCCAGTATGTCTGTCGTTGCTTTGCACCCACTGTTTGCAGAAGCTGCTCTGTGAGTGTCTGGCCAGTCACTTGACATTCTCTGTGCCAGACTCAGTGCTGTGTGGTGTCTCCTCAGCCCAGGGCTGAGTTTTACTTTTTTCTCTCTTTTCTTTTTTCCTTTGTTTCTTCAATTAAATATGTCTATATATTTGTTTGTCACTGTTGCGTTAATGAGCAGTACAAGCACTGGCTCTGTTTGTATCCATCTGCCCCAGTGTCTATCTGTTTGCTGCCAAAGGCAGTGGTTCACGTCTTGTCCCTGTCCGTGTCCGTGTTAGCACTTAAGTGGGAACAAATACCAACTTGAAGTAGTCTTTCCTCCTGGTGTCAGTGTCTTTAACAAATCTCAACTTTGTATATTTTTTATCTTACCGGGCTAATTTTTTAATGAAAATGATATTACTCTTCTGGTTTCTTCTTTTATTTTATAGTCTGCTTGTTTTGCATCTTCCTCTCTTTTTCCAGTGCCTGGAGCAGGCATTGGGCCCTTAACCCTATGAGCAGTTTGCCTTCCTGAGTCATTGCTGGAGTGGCACATGCCTGACCAGGAGTCCCAAACCACCCTGGTGCTCTGAAGTCCATCAACTCATCAACATTTTCTCACTGCACCTCTTCTAAAGGCTCTTCTGGGCTCACAGGACAGACAAGCTCCTGTGTCTGGCCTCACTGGTGTCTTTTGGGCATATGGTAGAGCTGAGGTAAGCAGCTGATGGGGTAGAGGGGCAGGTTGGAGAGAAATCGTTTCAGGAAAGCTGAACTTAGAGCATATATCCAGTACATAATTTCAGTGTTTGGTTTTCCCTTCAGTTGTAAGCCCCAGGCCACTCCATTCTGGGACTTGAATGATAAACAAGAAAGATCTCTGAGCTGAACTGTGGTATTTCTGTTTATTGAGTTTCCTCTGCCTGGTGGAATATTGGTCCCTCTTCGGACTGAGTGCTTTAAGTGAGAGAGTCTTCCTGAGAGAAGTCTGTGTGTCTGACACTGTACGAGTTCTTCAGAAGGGGAGAGACAGGCAGCTGTGATTGGGGGTGGACTGATTGGGTGTCATATCCTGAGATATCAAGTAACTAGCTTCAGAAGAATCATAGGCCCCAGAGTCAGTCTGAGAAAAGGTCTGCTCACACCTGTCAAACTCATCCCTACTTTCTGAGCAGTATTGAACTTGTAGTCTTCTGTTATCTGTTGACTTACAGGCTGCAAGTGTCTGTTTCCGTTACATAAATAGGTTTCCTGGACGGGGCTTGCATGTAATTCTGACTTTAGATGAGTCCTTGGGGTGGGCAGAATTTGAGACTCGCACTGAGAAGAGTTTGCCTGGCTTATCGTGCTGTGTCGCGTACCTGAAGGTTTTTGGGACCTTCTGAGTTGCTCATCTGAGATTAGGAGAGTAACAGACCTGACAGCCAATGGTTTTGTCCACTTAGGCTCTCACCTGCTCAAGAAATAAGTTAACCGCATCCTTCTGGTTCTTTAAACCTTCTGGTGGAGCCTTCCCTTTCCACAGCTGATGTAGTCATACACCAGAAGTCACAGCTTGCTCTACTACACAGAGGCTTGTCCCAAAGGGAAAGGTTTTACAGTCGGGGTATTTCTCCCTTTGAGCGTCTTTGTTGTTCTGACTGTGGGACTCTGAGTGGCTATCTCCTGCATTTACCACCGGATTCTCACTGCATTGATTGGAGATATAAAGCAAGCAGTTCTTGGTCAGACCCTTCCTCTGCTTTTAATTGTGTTTGCTAGTGGTTACAGGGTCCTCCTCAGGGTGGAGCAAGTTCAGCTGATAGCTGCTGTCGTTGGAGGCTCCACTTCTTTCTGTGGGGAAGGTCTGTGATGGGAGTTGATATGGTTAGCAGTGGCAGGACCTGCTGGGGTAGAGGTGGGGGGCTGGTCCCCTGAGTTCTTAGTGGACTTAATCCTGGTCTGAATGGCAAGGAGATTTGTCAGTTGAAACTTGAAAAATATTAATTCAGAAAATTAATTAGCAGTGGTTATTTGCATAGATTTGAATGATGATTTTTTTTCCTTGGCCTGTGGACTCCCATACCTGTCATCCTTCCTTAGGCCCTGCAGTGCAGTCCTGTTCCTCTGCACCTGCCTGCAGCCCAGGTGAGCCTCTCCTGCTCCCTCAGCAAGCACACATGTGCCCACAGGTTTCAGGTTGCTAGTCCCAGCTCTCACCTTCCCTTTACACTATAAGCAGATGGCCTCTTAACTGAGGAAGGAATTTCTGTAGTCTCAAGATACGGAGCCTCTAGCCAGCTGTGCTCTAGAAGCAGATCTGGTGTAGTTTCAGAAGCAAGTCTCAGTTGTTCAGTTTTCAAGCTAACAGCCAGTGAGATTGGTGATGAGCTCCCATCTGCTCTCCTCAGACAGCTGGTAGGGCTTTATGTGGGGGCACCTCTGGGTTCTGGGGCAGCTGTGATCCCCCTTTGATACCCTTGGCAGGCTAAGCCACAGGCATAAAGGGATCTGCCCTGCTGAATGGCAGAATGCTGGATCAGTTAGGCCTGAGAGCCTAACTAAATGGGTCCAGGGCATTCAAGGACATGAGCTTTACACTCCGGAGGTTAGGATCCTCTCCTTCCAAGGAAGAACCAACCTGCAAGGTTAAGACTTAAAGAGGGGCTATATTTGATAACTGGGTGACAATTTCGTATCAAATCCAGGATCAACCCTCAGAGAATTGGCTAAGACTCAGTAAGAACATAAAAAATTCAGAGCCCTACAACATTTTGCTGATACTTATGGCTGAAGTTTTGTAAGATTTAGGATGTAGAAGTCAGTGGTATTTCTTTGGATTAAGGGAGGAAATATTAAAGGGCAGGTAAGGTCTGAGGTGGAGAACCATTGAGACTTGCATGTTGCAGAGTGAGACCATGCCCTCAGCCTGGTCACCCTTCTTAGAATATCAGTCAGGCATGTGCGGTGCTGGGTAACTATGGGACAGGATGACAGCTCAGGGACGGAATTCCCCTCTGCAGCAGGCAGCAGTAAGTGAAAATTTGCAAGCGTTGGGTGTCCCATAGCCATTCCAGACCATGGAATGGTCTTCTTAATTATAGGTTTGTACAGAGGTGGTAAACAGTCATGTAGACCTTAACTCCTTTTTTTTTTTTTCCTCTTTCTTGATTGTTACACTGTAGAAGTTTCTCCTTGCTGTGACATGGCCCTGAATTCCTAGGCTTAAAGACGTATTGGAGCTCCAGGGTTTACCAAACAAGAGAGGGCAGCCCAGAACTACATCTCCACTTTCCTTACTTTGAGAATATGACAGTTCCTCTGGCTTTTGTCATGGGATAAGAGGCTACCATTGAAGTAGAATTTTTGAAGCACACTTTTCCCTTTACTCTTGGACAAGGGAGGAGGGCCATGCTTGGCACTTACTTAGATTGGGTTTTCTGGAAGAGAGCTGAGCTAAGCAAAGTCACCATGAGCCATAGGCTAGGCTTTTCAGGAGTTGTCTTCTCTGCCCTGGCTATCCAGCCACCAAGAGTGTCTTGTGTTGTGGAGCCTTGTCCACCGCACCTACCTGTACCCTCTCCTCCTCCCACCATTGTCGTTGCTGCTTATGGTCAAAGTCATATGTGTGGCCACATGGGATGGGTCAGGTCCTCTTGGGCTACTTTCTGGATGTTTTTTTTAAATTTGGAAACATGTAGGTGCGTTTCTAAAGAGGCTTGGACTGGTGTGTCAAACCAGGAACAGATAAGCTAAGGAAGTTTGAACTCCAGAAGAAAGATGTTGACAGTGTGTGACAGCTGGAAAATGTACAAGCACCCACCTTTGGGACAACCCAGTGAAGTTGACACATCTACTATTGAAAGAAATGTTCATGCTTTGAGTTGTATTACAAAAATTGTTTAATTGAAGCTTCAGATTGCTTTAGTCCAGTATGAATCACTTATTTTGTTTCCTGTATATTTTATGATCCCTCTGTCAGTAACTTTTCCCTCACCCCCTCTTTGAGTGTGAATTTGTAGCA
The DNA here is from genome assembly GCA_004365215.1 of Cuniculus paca. Classification (NCBI taxonomy): domain Eukaryota; kingdom Metazoa; phylum Chordata; class Mammalia; order Rodentia; family Cuniculidae; genus Cuniculus; species Cuniculus paca. The sequence goes on along the minus strand of RJWT010005469.1, from coordinate 13,522 downwards.
TGATTGTATAAACCTCTATGTAGATGGAGATTTCATGTTCTCTGAAATGTTAAGCTCTAACCTCTGTGCCCTTTAGCCTAGTGTGTCTAAACTTACTTTCTTGTTATATATTTAAACTTTCCCTCTGTCCCATAGGTTTTGTGGCATCCCCTGGTCAGATGGAGAGGAAACTGCTCCTTGCCGAACTGTACTGTAACCATTTTCTTTTATAAATATTATTTTCACAGGACTGATTGTACACAGGGCTTGTAATAAAATTTTAACACTGTGCTGTGAAACCACACAGAGGAATCTCCACTGAAGGCATTGCAAAGGCACCTGAAAGTGGAGTCTTCTTTCTATGACTTTTATTTCTTGTTTCCTAAATACATTAAACCTAATTTTCACCCTTTCATTTTGTTTCAGCCTCCTGTATAAGAAGTACTGTATTTTCTGCCCATCATACTTTGTAATAAAACTTGAACATATGTAGATGAATTTCCTTTTGTGATGAATTCAGTCCTTCCTGGTTTGTTTTGGAGACACTGGCCAGGGGATTAGACTGCCTCTGCCTGTTACGTTTGTCATTCATTGTCTTTTTTTGGGCGGGGTTGTGTTTGTAGCACATAATCATTCCATTCATACATTGATAATGGACTCACTTTTTTTTTTTTATTTTGACTCACCTTTTTATCTCCTGTTTGGTCATTTATTTGTTACTCAGTTAACAAAAGATGGAGCATCTACTCTGCCAAAGGTGCGACTCTGAAATTGCTTGTACTGTATCAAAGAAGACTTCCACATAAACAGATACTTAGCATTCACATAGAGAGACACTTGACAGTGTTCTGCGAGATCAGGGGTGGGCTCAGGGAAAATGTCAGAGAATGAAGAATGCTTGACTTGAGTTTACAGGTTGGTGGGTTATGTGTGAGGGATGTTGACAAATGTGGCCAGAGAGCCAGATCAGGGAGAGTCTTGAAAAAATGTTAGACTTTACACTCATGTTTGAAAGTTTGGAACATTTATGTAGAGGGAATTCAGGATTAGAGTTGCATTGTAGAAGGATGGGCAATAAAGAAAGAGCCTCTGAGAGGGTAGTGAAAAGGGAAAAAGATCACCTGTTACAATAATCAAAGTTTAAAGACATAAAAACCTGAACTAAGGTAGGAAAAGCAGAGAGGGAGAGGATAGAGCACAAGTCATGGGAGTTAAGAGATAAAGTAATCAGAATTTAGTAATCTTCTAGGTATGGTGGTACACACCCAGGATCCCAGCACTCTTGGAGACTGAGGCAGGTGGATCACAAGTTTGAGACCAGCCTAGTCAACTTAGTGAATTAGTGAGACACTGTCTCAAAATAAAAAATGACTGAGGATATAGATCCATGTGAAGGCCCTAGGTTCAATCCCTAGTACCACCAAAAAGAAAAACGTATTCAGTAATCTATTGGCTGTGAGGAAGACAGAGATAACTCCCAACTTCTGAATCTGTGTTCGGACACTAGGCTCTGACAACTGACTAGGAATTTCAACATCCAAGTTGGTTTCCCAAAGCTGTGGCTCAGCATGGTAGGAAGGGGGAGGGGTTCATATACTACTGCTATTCCAATGCCACGTGTCCTAGATAAATACACGGCCTGCTCCCATTTATTTTTAATTCTTTGCTTGTGGTATTAGGCCTCTTTAAGGGAAGAGAAGAAAAGTAAACTAAGTCAATATTCAATAAGTTCTTGTCATTGTGTTGCAGGATGTGGAGCTCAGAGACAGTGAGTCTGTGAAGACAGATAGTCTGGAGAACTTTGAGCATCTGCTGGCTCTTTTGGAATTATGCTGTATGATCTGACAGTACATATTTTATGGGAAATACATGATTTCCTGTTTTAGGAATTGGTTTTAGTGGTACTGGGGATTGAACCCAGGGCCTTGCACATATGGTACTAGGTAAGTATTGAGACAGGCTCTTGCTAAGTTACCCACATTGGCCTTGAACTTACAGTCCTGCAACAGCCTTCTGAGTAGCTGGGATTACTGGTATGTACCACCATGCCCAACAAGCTCCCTGGCTTTAAGGAGAAAGCTGAGAGAGTAACATTGACTATAATCCTGATAGTCTCAGCCCATAATGATGAATCTTTCAGAGCTTTTAATGATACAAACAAGCCCACTCTGGGCTGGCGATATAGTTCAGTGGCACAGTGCCTGCTGGGCAAGCACAAGGTCATAAGTTCGATTCCCAGTGCCACAAAAAAACAAAACAAAAATCCCACTGTGGCAAGTGTACCATACGTTCACCACCATTGGTCTAGGCTATGCATTTGGACCAAGCAGAACAAAAGTTATACCAGTCTTCTCCACTTCGTAGCTACCGATGTAGAACATACGACTTCTAAGTCACTTAGGAGAGGGGCTGTTTTATAGAATATCCTCCTACGCATACCTGCCAGACTTGGTTCTAACCTAACTGCAAAGAAAGTCAAGAAATGCAATTTTTCTGTGTACCTGGAAAGAGAAAATAAAGTAATATCTCTGCAGTACCAGAAATTGGCAAAGCATCTGGAATAACTGCCAATGTCATTTCATTCCTTGAGAGCTGTTAGAATTAGACAACACGTGTTTGAGCCTAATAGGATGATACTTCAGCCAGTTCTTACATCTCCAAGGCTCCCCTTTAGGTAAATGATTTCAGTGATCCTTAACAAGAGGCCTCTAGAGGTGGTTCAGTCACCTGTGAAGTTATCTCAAGAAAGTAAATAGTGCACTGAAAAAGGTGAAGAAGTCTGCCCTGTCTTATCGCAGATAAACATACAGATAAGGGACCCAGGCATGGCTCCATTGTAGAGCACTTGCCTTGCCTGTATCAACACCTGGTTCCAGCCCCAGCATTGAGGGGAGGACACCGATAAACCAGCTAGAAAGTTAAGAGGAAGTGGTACTTTCCTCCCAAATACACACTCCAATTTAAAGTGCCATAAAAACTTTCTCTGTGTGACTAAAATAAATGTCCCTGAGAAATCTTGTTCTTTAAAATTGTAGGCTGGCAAATTTTCCTGTTTAAAATGGTCAGTGAGTATAAAGCCTTAAGTTTTGTTTGGAGAAACTGCCACTTCGACATAGAGAAACAGGCTGGATGAGCACTTCTAAGCAGGGATTTCTGAACACAACATTCCACATTTAAGTTGGTGCTTCTAAAGAAACTGATCTTCTGGGTCCTTTTTGCACTCCAGGGCTCTTTTTCACATAGCTCTGTATTCCTTTGAGCCTATCAAACTACTTCACTTAAATTTCTTGAAACTCTAACCTCCCCATAATCCTATAGTAACCATCTTCCCATAATCCTACAGTAACCATCTTTTCCTGTTAGTTGAGACTCCCCACCATTCTTGGTGTGTGGTCTCCCCTGTTACAGTGAGCCAACAAGCCTGACTTTACTGGACTAGTGCCTTCCAAGTTCTGGGTGATAGAGCAAGGGCAACTATAAATCTTGTTTTGCCCACAATACTTAATTTGTGTTTATAAATTCTGGTGGAATAATTCCATTAATTTTCTTTTTGCTACTAAAGTAACACAAATTATGAAAAATACATATTTTTTATTATAGTACTATCTTACGATAGTAAGCACATGAAAAGATGCTCAACATGATTAGTCATGAGGAAAGTACAATCAAACCAAAATGATACAGTACACCCCCAAGATGGCTGTAACAGTAGACAAAAAGAGAACAAATTTAGTGAGGATTCGGAGGAATTCAACCATCATACTTGCTGGTGAGAATGTAAAATCATGCAATCATTTTGGAAAACAGTTTGGCTCTTTTAAAAGGTTAAAGAATTATGAGCAAGAAATTCCACTCCTAAGCATATTCCCAAGAGAAGTAAAAATATGTTGACACAACACTATTAGCATCATTATTCATAATAGAAGGTGAAAGCAGATGTCTTTTAATTGATGAGTAGATAAAATTTGGTATACACGGTGTGATCAAAATATACAGTGAATCTTTGGAGTTTTAAAAAATTGCAGTGAAAGACACATTACTATTAATCCCTGTTAAAATACTTGCTATCAGTTCAAACACATTTATCCCATCATTCTTGCCACTTTCCGAAGCAGTTCCGGAAGTCCTTTTTTGTGGTGTCTTACGAGATACAATAAATATGGTGAATGCTCCTGCAGAGTGCCAGCCAACTAATATCGATAGTGTGTCCTATCCATATTGTTCACCAAATTTGGCACCATGCAACTTTTGGTTGAATTGATTCAGGACATTGAGGCAGCCATAACAGTGCAACTAATGACATTCACAAATTAGGACCTAACTGCTTCAGAAAGTGGTAAGAATGATGAGGTAAGCGTGTTCGAAATGAGAGGGAGTATCTTGAGGGGTATTAATGGCAGTGTGTCTTGCTGTAATAAATTTTTAAAATTTACCATATTTTTGATACCATATCTATCTACCTATCTATATATATGCACACACAGTGGAATATAGGTATTAAAAAGGAGTGACAAAGGGCTGGGGATCTAGCTCAGTGGCCTAAGCACTTGCCTGGCAAGCGCGAGGTCATGAGTTCAATCTCTGGTGCCACAAAAAAAAAAAAAAAAAAAAGAGTGACATATTCATACACATTGCTATCTAATTCCTGAAAGCATGCTAAGTGAAAGCCAATGACAAAGGAGCACATAATGTATGATTTCATTCAAAGGAAATGTCCAGCAAAGACAAACTCATAGAGGCCAGAGTAAGTTGGTTGCTTGTTGCTGTGACAAGGGAAAACAAAGTGACTCCTAATGGGTACAGGACTGCTTTTTGGAGTGATGAAAATGCAAAGTCGATTGTGTGATATTTACATAATTCTGAATATACTAAAAATCATTGTAGGCAGGTTATGGTGGCACACACAATCCCAGCACTCGGGAGGCTGAGGCAGGAGGATTGCTGTGATTTTGAGGCCAGCCTGGGCTACATAGCCAAGACCCTGTCTCAACAAAAAAACTATTATATACTTTAAGTACATGGCCTGTGTCATATGTGGAATATGGCAATGAAACTATTATATAAAAACAATAACTGTACTGGGCACAGGAATTACAATCCTGCTCTCAAATTTAGCATTGTGGCAGAAATAAACATTTTAACAAAAAATGTAAGTCTTACAAAGGTACGGACATGCATGAAGGATTAAGTGAGTAGGTCATCTAAGCTCAACTAGAGAATTAGTACATGCAGGTGGAAAATGATGCATGAGGAAGAATCTTGAAGGACAAAAACTAACTAGGTGAAGTGAGGTAGAAAACAGGCCAGCAAAGACATGAGCCTGCTTAATACAGGAATTGAGAGAAGTACTGGGAGCAGTCTGACGTTTCTAATCTAGAAAGTACAAGGAGGAAGGTTCCAGGCTTATCACTAAGTAGCTTGAATAATGAGCAATTTTTTTTTTAAAGTTTTTGGGCTGGGGATGCAGCTCAATGGTAGAATGCTTGCCTACCATGTTTTAGGCATGGGTTTAAACCCGTAATACACACACACTTCATAAGTGAACTATACTTACAGTTAAAAATTCAAAGGAGTAATGTAAGAAGGCTTCACTGATGAGGATGACAGTTTAACTGGGTCTTGCAGCGCAATAAAGATTTTACTAGTGAGAAGATGAGCGAACGACAAGCCAAACCCAGAAACAAAGGTGATGAAAGGCTTGTACTCAGTGTAGGGTTAATACCCACCCTTTTCACTTCAGCCCACCCACACTACCCCCACAGAGATAAAGCACCAGGAGATGAGACCCGGGAAATGCGTAGATTGATTATGGAGGTTCTTATGTAATATAAAATCTATATCTGTGTACTTTACATTCACTTTCCCATTTAATTTTCATAGCCATGCTACATGTAAAAATAAATAAAGGAACTTTCCCATGGTTACACGAGTAAATAAAACAGTAAGGCTTCAAGCCCATTCAGTCCGACCCCAGCGGGCAGAAATTTAAGCTTTATTCACACGGCCCTGCTTCTATAACACCAAGCTCTTTTGACTTAAATCTCACCATTGAGCGCCACTAAAAAGCTTTTTCGCTACCTGCCACTTGTTTCTTCTCCATCTTCTACGAATAGCTTCGTTTTTCTCTCTTCGGAAAGCAAATGCAAAATGAAAAGGGGAGTGTGGCTTCAAAAGTTTTGTCTGATCATTTTGCTTCTCTCCAAAAGCTGGTGACTCAGTTGACTATCCCCAGGCATCTCTTGCGCTTAGAAATTTAATCCCTATCGTTACTGCTGCTATTTGCCTAAATTTAGGCCTTTAAATCTCCAAGGCCTTATGTTGTGTTTTCAACTTCCTATGTTGGTAAAGTAGGTGGCAGCATCCTTATTTATAGAAAGAAAACGTTGGATTCGAGAGACTAAATGAATAAGCAAGTCACTTTTCTGGCGGTGGTTTACCGAGTAAAACAAGGCGGCCGAATGAGATATTCCTTTGCAAGAACAAAACATTTATCTTTGCGGACTTCAGAGTTAGAAAGGAATTTGGAAACAAAATTGGTTGCGTAACTCAGATGTATTTCTATAGGTCAATGCGGGAAATAAAATCCGGCGGCCCCCACCTCACCCTCACCCCCTAAGCAACCGGGAGCCACGCAGAGTAGCTGACTCTCGCATCGTGCTCTTCACAGGACAAGCTGGGAGCGAGTACCGCGCGGCGGCGGAACGGACTTTGAGGTGGTGGGACGGAGTTTTGCGACGGAGCTGGGAAAGGAAGTGTGCAACGCCATCAAAGGTCCCCGCGCTCGGCTGCTGCGGGGACTGTACGAGGTCATTCACGGTTGGGCAGCTCCCGGGGTGGAGTGAACTTTTAGCTTTCTGGAGGCTGGCAAAAGCGGCTGCAGTGCCCGGAACTTCTTGTTCTGGAAGCAGACAGGACGCGCTGACCTTGGCCACGCCAGTTTGCAGCTCGCAGCCCAGGTTCGGAGCCGATGGCGTCTTGGACTGTGGTCAGCCTGAGCAGGGCAGCTGCCAGATACGCGAGAGCTCGAGGCCCCAGCGTCTGCGAGGCAACTCCATGCGTCCTCCAGTCTGAGACCCCTGGCTGCGGCTCGGCTCCGGGTAGGACGCTGCACCTCACCACGGAGACCCCCGCCGGACACAATAAATGGTCCAAAGTCCGGCACATCAAGGGTCCCAAGGACGCCGAAAGGAGTCGCATTTTCTCGAAACTTAGTCTCAGCATCCGCCTGGCCGTTAAAGGTGAGAAACTGACGGTCACTCACTGCTGGCCGTCAGTGTCCTCTCCGTGCTTATGGCCTCTCTTGCCTCCCCGAGCTGGGCCATCGCCCATCCGACCCCTAACTCTTCATTTTCTTTTCCTTCCCCAATTGTTGTTTCTCACTTGGAAACACCTATCTAAATCGGATGTCCCCACTGACTTTTCCAGACAACTTTTGTCAGAGAGAGAACTACCCTTTGGAAGAGAAAAGGTAAAAGTGACTTCATCCAAGAGTGTATCTAGGTGCTCCAGGCTTCATAGAAACATTCTAAGAGTCAGATAGGACCTGTGTCTCTCCTGAAGAGACAAACCAGGCTGTCTGCAGTTGCCTCTGGTAGCATGTAGGTTGTGGCAGAGAAAGTGAATAACGTTATTACTTGCTTAGGCCTCAGTTATCATCATTAGGATTTCCTGAGGCACATTTTCTTGAACGATAGGTATGCAACCAGCTGCAAGCCACCCTAAAAGGTCTGTTTTCTTTTTAGTTTGACACCGATAAGAATAGGGGGAAAGCCCCATAAAAACCATAGTCTAAATTGTAGCAGTAAACTTAAATTTAGAAAGAAAAAAGGGAGATAAGGGGGCTGAGGATGTAGCTCAGTGGTATACTACTTGCCTCGAGTGCACTAGTCCTAGGGTTTCATTCCCAGCACCACCCAAAACTGGGGGAAGGGGATGCATCTGAACTTTGGATTTTGTTACTGACCAGCTTATGACCTTAAGCACATAGCTTAACTTTACTAAGTTTGTTTTCTTTTCTCTAAAACAGGGAAAATGTCCACCTTAAGGTAATTTAGGGGGATATAATAAGCATTCAGTTAATGTTAATTTGCCCCTACAACTCATGCCTGATCATTTTCTTTGCTGCTGCTGCTGCTGCTTGAACTGTGAATTGAACCTAGGAACACTCTGCCACAGAGCTACATCCCCAGCCCTCTTTAGTTTTTAGCTTTGAGACGGGGTCTCACTAGGTTGCCCAGGTGAGATTCGAACTTGTGACCCTCCTTGCATCAGCCTCTGTAAGTGCTGTGATTATTAAGTGTGAACCACTGAGCCCAGCTTCTTCTATTTAAAATCAAACCCAGAGCCTTGCATGTGCTAAGAATTTTGTTGTTTTGGTTTTCTGAGACAGGGTCTTACTATGTAGTTCAGGATGGCCTTGAACTATCTAGTCCAGGCTGGCCTCCAACCAGTGGTGATCTTCTTGCTTCTGCCTCCCAAGTGCTGGGATTACAGGAGTGTGCCTATGCCTAACAAGAATTGTTGATACTAAGTTTGACTAACACTATTGAGTGTTTCTTTCATGCCAGGCACTGGTAAATCAAAGATTGTAACAACCCCTACTGTCAGAGACAGGATGAGTACAGTATCATGTGAGCATTTCAGTAATTATGCCCAAAGTACTTCAATAGAGTAACAGCAAGGGGTATTAATACATTCAGGACATACTTACTGTCTCTCTTGCCTCTTATTTGATGAAAAGTGGAGTTCACTGAAATCTAACAGAATGATAACTATCCTAAAGGCAACATGAATTAGAAATTTCTTTTCCAAGATGCTTCTCCATATCCCATTCAAATAATGGATAGTGTTTCAACAGTGAGCAAATAGTAGCTTCCTACTGTTTTGGCTAGAGAAAGCAGGGAGTGGGCTGGAAATCCCCCTTTTTATTTTTCCCCTTTTTGTAATAAGATGTCTTTACTCTCTTTTCTTTATCTCACCTCAGAGGGAGGCCCCAATCCTGAGCTCAACAGCAACTTGTTCAACATTTTAGAGGTGTGTCGCAGCAAGCAGATGCCCAAGTCAACAATTGAGGCGGCACTGAAAATGGAGGTGTGTCCTCAGTTTAACATTCTCGTTATTGATTACAGCCCCCACAGTATGCATATTTGGAAGGCCACCAAATACTTCTTAAATTAGTAGAGAAAGAGTAGAAATGTGGTTCACTACCTTAGCCCACAGGCCTCTAGGGGTTCTGTGTCCTTGGCCATTGGTTGGAGAAGCACAATTGGGAATAGGATGGGTAGTCAGTGTGCAGAGATACATAGCCTAGGACTGCTTGACCAAGCTGTAGAGGTGTGATCAAAGGTAAGGAGTTGTGGGGAAAGCTCTGATGTTAGGTTGAAGAAAAGTTTGTTTTTCTTTTTCAGATGTTTATGCTGTAAAGAAAAGGCAGTGGAAAGGAAAAGGGTGGGTGTGATTGTAATGGTGGGAGGGGCAGGGATACTGAGCTCTGGTGAGGAGTCTACTTTTCTTCTAATCAAGTAAGAGGGATCTGAGGAAGTTAATCATCATTATTAATATTATTCTACTAGGGATGGAATCCAGAGTTGCTCTACAATGAGCTATATCCCCAGGGCTTTTCTTTTCTTTTTTTGAGACAGGACCTCACTATGTAATTCCGGCTAGCTTTGAACTCACAATGTAACCCAAACTGGTTTTGAACTTGTGGCAGTCTTCCTGCCTCAGCCTCCTGAGTGCTGGGATTATGGGTGTGTGCCACCATGCCTGGCTCCTAGGTCTTTTTAAAAAAGTTGTTTTTTATTTTGAGATTTGAGACAGGGTCTTGCTAAGTTGCCCAGGCTGGCCTCAAACTCATGATTCTCTGCCTCTGCCTTCCAAGTAGCTGGGATTACAAAGATGTGCCAACACCCCTGGCTAATAATCATTTTAATAGCTAGTAGTTATTGATTGCTTGTTCCGGGCCAAACACTTTGATGAGAATTCTGTATGCATTATCTCAGCGAATCCTTCAAATGATGTTAAGTGGAAACTGAGGTACAGAAAGGTTAGGTGACTTGACTTAGGTTACACAGAAAACGACAGACTTGAAACCACATAGCCAGACTCCAGGGCCTGTGCTCTAACCAGTATACATATTTTCTTCATCTAAGCCATGGTAGGGACAGGATTTTTCCTCACGCAGAAGTCCCACATTTCCTTTCTGAGAGAGAAGAGAAGTCAGTTGAGAGCTCTTGAAAAGGTTCAGGAAAGGGTGCTTGGAGAGGGATGGATGAGGGATGAGTAGAGGTATGGAGAGTCCAGATAAAACTGGTCATTAGAGTTTTGGTGTTTGAATTTTGAGATATGTGGCTCCATGCCATGGCCCAAGTGTGTGATTTTTCTGCAGCAATATTCAGCAAAAGCCCAGAGGTAGGAGCACTGAGACATTACAGGCGGGTTTTGTGTATTATAGGGTATAAACAGATTAATCATGAAAGCAATGACTAGGAAATTGTGAGATTTAGAAGGAAGCAGAGCTAGGAGATGGCTGATTATTGAGGGACCAGGAAAGCAGACTTCCCAAGAAGGGATAGTACTTCCAGTTACCTCAAAAGTTGATCCCAAAGGCTTCCTCAGAGACAGGGGACAAAAACTTTTGAGCCCAGAATTCAGCCTAAAGAGCCCATCCCATGGAGTTAACTTTGTGGTGCCTATGGTATGGTGTTGGCATGTGGGAGGAAATTGAAAACATGAAAATGTGTTCATGATTCCTATTGTTTATTGCAGAAAACGAAAGACCTTTATTTGCTGTATGAGGGGCGAGGCCCTGGTGGCTCTTCTCTGCTCATTGAGGCATTATCTAACAGTGGCTCCAAGTGCCAGTCAGACATTAAACATATCCTGAACAAGAATGGGTAAGTGTGTGTTAGAGGGAGAGAAGAGTGGAAGGGAACAGAGCCTTTAGGCTCCAATTCTACGTAAGACAAATACCTGGTGGTCTTTAAGCACACTTCCTTCTTAGAATCCAATGGCATTACTGATTTCCTTTACTAGGCAAGATCTAAAAGACAGAATCTGTCCAATTATTCCATCTGAAGCCATATAATGCCCAGGTCTTAAAATACTGCACCAGGAATGGAGTCGTAATGGGACAGGAAAGGATAAGCCAAGTCTTTGACTCCTCCAGACTCCAATTGGGGCAGATAATAGAGGGCGAGGATGATGTCTATTTTCCCTTACCCAATGGCAGCTGCACCTTCTCCTTCAGGAAGGGACCTGCTCCATGTCTGCATGTAGTCCCGATGCTGAGTGGGGAAGAGATGACATCAGAATGCTGTGCTTTGTGGAGGCTGAGTGTCTAAAGGCATTCACACAGTCCATCCCTTTGCCTCTCCTGTCAGGGGAATAATGACTGAAGGAGCACGTCACTTCTTTGACAAAAAGGGGGTAGTCACAGTTGGAGTGGAAGACAGAGATAAGAAAGCTGTGAACCTAGAACGTGCACTGGAGCTGGCAATTGAAGCAGGAGCTGAGGATGTCCAGGAAGATGAAGATGAAGAAAAAAACTTTTTTAAAGTGAGTAGGAAGGTTTCATGTTTCTTGGGCTTCTGAGAGGGCTTTAATAGATGTTTTAAGGCACACCTCTTAGTTTCTTCCTTTCTGGGCCCCAGGGTACAGGTAAGGCAGACTCTTCACATATTACATAGCTACTAAGTGAATATTGGATGGGACCTGCCCTACTGAGGATGATGAGAAAGATTTAGAACCTTGAAAACTGAGTGATTCATTGAAAATGGTGATTTCATTTATGACTTTGTGAAGTTCTGTCTGGCTTTGGCTTATTACCACCTAGCTCCTTACCTCCTGACTTTCCTTTCTCTCTAGTTTATTTGTGATGCCTCTTCACTGCATCAAGTGAGGAAGAAGCTAGACTCCTTGGGCTTGTGTTCTATGTCCTGTACACTGGAGTTCATCCCCCAAGCAAAGGTGCAGCTGGCTGACGCTGACCTCAAGCAGGCTGCTCACCTCATCCAGGCTCTTATCAGCTATGAAGATGTGATTCATGTCTATGACAACATTGAGTAACCAGACTGTATATGCCCTTGGGCTCCTTCCTGGGCAAGTGTCAGTTCGCCTGGAACACAGGCTTCTACAGCAATCTCTGAGATGGAAGCAGGTAGGAAGTGTGGCAGATTAGTCCTAAGGCCAGGACTTGTGGCCTTGTGGCCAAGGAAATCCCATACTTCTGTGTGGATGCTTTGTCAGCTTTGGGTGTCTCAGACCTCTTGAATGCAGGGTGGAACCAGCCAGCTAGTGTGACTCTGATCTCAGGTAGTTGGCCCTTGTGGGGACTGTAAATACCCCAAGACCCCGTGTACTACCAACTGCTCTTTTTTTCTTTTTAAAAAAGAAGGGTCTTGCTATGTAGTTCAGGCTGGCATTGAACTTACTTTGTAGCCCAGGCTGACCTCAAACCTGAATCAATCCTCCTGCCTCAACCTCCCAAGTGCTGGGATTATAGGAATGAGCTATCATGCCTGGCTAGAAATTGCTCTTTAATAATAACAGTGGTTGATCTTGGTTGCTGTATTGGTTTTGTATTCCTCTTGAGTTGTCCTGAGTTTGTGCCTGGTTGGAACCTATAGACTTAATTTTCAGGTCTGTAGTCTTAGTTCTCTATTCCAATCCTAGGACTGTCATTTATTTATTTATTTTTTGATAGTGGCTGGATCCAAGCATTCTGTGGCCTGTTGCTGGTTTAACTGTCATTCATTCATGTAACAAATGTTCATGAACTTCCCATTTCTCAAATACTGACCATGCACCAGGAACTCTACTTCTCTAGAGCACAGACTGCTCAACTGACCCTACACTGAGCAGAATAACCCTATATTCTGCTTAAAGAGGTGGGACCTCAGAGGGAGGACACAGGGCTGTTCTTTATGGGAACTGTGCTAGGACAGTATGTGCTGCTGTTATGCATCTTTATTCTCTTTGTGGCCTTCATACCCTTCTACCAGAGAGCTTATAGCTCTAGCCCAGAGGAAATTAGGTGCTGATGATAAGGGACTCCCAGGCCCCTGTGTTACCCAGCCCACCTGGATCCTGAGATTGGTCAGAGTAGACCTGTCAGTAGATTAGGCTACTCTCTTGCCACGACCAACGTGGCTCTTAAACTTCCCGGAGTGAGGACCCTGATGGGCAGCAAGAAGGTGAAGAAATGAAGACAAGACACAGAAAGCTGGGATCAGCCGGGTGTGGTGGTGCATGCCTGTAATCCCGGCACTTGGGAGGTTGAGGCAGAAGGATCTCTGAGTTTGAGGCCAGCCTGAGTTACAAAGTGAGTTCAAGGCCAGCCTGAACCATGTAATGAAACCCTGCCTCAAAAAAAGACCAACAAAGAAAAAAAGCAAGCAAGCTGGGATCAGGTGGAGCCCTCTCTCCTGTTGGTGAACTGCTCAACAACTGCAGTGCATTTATTTATACACTTGGCAGGTTGATGTTAGGCAAAGGGGTTTCACCTGACAACTAGCCCTTTTTTTTTTTTTTTGCAGCACCAGGG